>PVPY01001209.1:0-18485 GCA_002982035.1 Fusarium algeriense | reverse complement strand
AAAAAAAAAAAAAAAAAAAAAAAACATTTCTTCTCCATCGCCAAAAGAACCTGGTCATGTTGGTGGTCTTCGCTTCGTATCTTGATGTTACAGAGTGCGGCGAGCGGTAGCTGCTGTTCTAGGGGCTGTTTCACTGGCTAGAATTTTAATGCACCAATCAGATAGGCTGTTTAATCTAACTAAGGTTATTCCTGACAGGCCGCTTAGGTTCGCTTATAGCCCCTATTAAAACAACTTAAAAAATATGCTTGACGATGGTAGATTGACTTTGAGCTAGAATCAATCATGGAAAAGTCAAAAGAAGGGCTATCTTGACATGTTCTCACGTTGTTGATCTAATCGTTGGCCCAGAGTCAGCAATGAGGCTGTCGTGGATCCAGCCGAATCGGTTTTCACGGCGATTCTTGCGGCGCTGATTCGAGTAAGGCGAGACCATGAAACGCTCATTTCGGTCAGGGGGGTCAAGACTTCTTGGCGGTTGGGATCTGGAAACGAGGTCTTATTTTGAGTAGTGGGGAAAGCCCCTGGCTGGTGATCATAGCTTCACGAAATTAAGCTGACGGCTAAAAAATACCTGTTATTGTTAACCTTAAACTACCCTAAAGTCTATTCTTTTTGTCAGCTGAATCATCGAATTTGCAAAATCCATGATTTGTTGTGGTACGAGGACGAGCTCAGACACTTTCAACATGTTTCGTTGAGATGCTTCATGTGGAAACGAGTGCCTCTCTGACAGCTCGCTTCCTGTAATCGTACCACATGAACTGATCCTCAGAACAATTGTAAACGCCAAGTTGCCCGAAACTCCTTTGTTTTCTCGGCGAACATGTTTTCTCAAAACGTGAAACTGGCCTTGAAGTTTATGGGCTGGGAGGATGGGCGGCTCCCCACCACGGGATGAACCATAGTAAAGGACGTTTGATGTCAAACTTTAGTATGGGCCGATACCAAAACAGTAACTCTTGCGGTGACCAAGGCTGATGGCACGGGTATTCCAGTTGGATCCCGACAACGTGGGAGCATGATCAGGTCCAAGCGCACCGGAGGCTAGCACGACTATGCATTGCGAAACTTGGTGCTTTGCAAAGCAATTCTGACCATCAATTGAGACCTCTACAACATTGCCCTGCTGCGTTGATTCATACTGTTGAAGCATGACAATTTCCGTATCACTTCCAAGGCAGAGCCAAGAAATGTGACCCTGCTGTATTCGAGGCAGCTACGGTTTCAGCAATACGCATGTCCCAATGACAGATGGTGTGAACAAACAGCCATAAACTTCCATCGAATGACGTTGAATACACTAAGCGCATAGAGAATACCACTCAATTCACTAGAAAACCTTGCATATCCTTGATTGCTCAAATTGACGTTGTCTTGGTTAGAGTTCGCTGTCAACATTTTAGCGGTTAGCGATCTTGGCAGGGGCCACAAATAAGCTTATCGGTGAGCGCTGACTACACAGCATGCGTTAGCTCAAGATAACGTTGAGATTAGATGGCAAGATCTCAACGACGGTAATTACTACACGAGATCAGTTCATTAAACTGATACCTTGAAGCTCAGCTGACGTCTCTATACCATGTTTCCTGTCAATCTTAGAGTTTCTTGGCATTCAAAATTGTGTCCGATTACCTAAGAATGAGCTGAGCAAACTTCAAACTTGAGGCGTTAAGGCACTAACCCACTACAGGTAGCAATTTGCGGGCTCTGATCTTGACCACCGACAACCGAAAAGCTGAGAATCGCCAGGCTCGATCCATTATCACCTTGTAACGGGGCAGAACAAAGGCTAGAAAATGCAACTATTCTATCCGCGACGAGCTATACCCTTGAAAATCGATGATCTTATTCGTTATTGAACATATCAACGTGGGAATTCACGATTGACGGTGAAGAGCAGTCAGGGGTAGGCCTGTTAGGGGAAGCAGTTCCGTTATGGGGCTGGAAGATCTAGGGATTCCGACACTGCGGGAATCCATCCAAACTTTCCGCCAGTCGCTCGATCAGAATATTCTGTAGATCCCCGCTGTTCTGTATATGTACTTTATTATTATCTTGCGCCCTTTCCGCGCTGAAGAAAAATTCTCCGGTGGTCTCAGCTCCGTTTCGTGGGGTTCATGCTGTACCCTTGACTTGTTGGGCGGGCTTCATTTACGCTGAACTTTTGATATGTTGAGGTCGTAGATGCCGTCATCAAGTCCGACGGATATTACATTCTCTATGAATTAGAAAGGAGATGTATCACAAGTAGCAAATTGCCAATGTCTCAAGGTCTATCATGGAATTGCCAAGATGCCAACAAGTATGCCCCATGTCTCGTTGGTGGAAGATCTTAAGATGGAGGATCATATTGTTACAACGACCGGGTATAGAACATCTTTGCCGCCATCCTGGATGCAACACAATGACGAGAGGAAGGTATCGTGGAACCTTTCAACCGGATATTCTTCTGGTAACAATCATAAGAAAGATAGTAAGTTCGAACAGTGAGGTATGTTAAGATATCAAGCAAAGTGACTACTTCATTGATACTCCTTAGGTATAATAACGCTGACACTACTATTAACCCTTGATCACTGGTATATTACTCTACTGTGCAGTCTATACAGGAACAGTGATGGTGTAGAAGCTGATTATCGATCGTAGGATACGACAGACATGGCCGAACGTTCAAAGGATCTTCTAATCTCACCTGTACTACAGTTGCCATGGATCTGACATGAGCATCGAACCTGCAATTTTATGATTATTTAATCAATTCTTTTTTTATCATGGATTAGAAAAGAAGTTGTTGTTGGTCTTGACAAGAAACACAAGACCCTGGTTGCGATAAGGGGGGGGGGAGAAGCTCGAACAGGATATCGCAGTTCTAGCGAGAGGCGCTGTGCAGTCGCCAGATGCCCATTCAACGCCGTCGTGGCTGGATGTTGAGCGACGAGATATCAAGATACTTGCCTGTTGGAGCTGTGATGTACCGGTAGTTATCTCGTCCGCCTCTTGGAGATGATGAAAATAATGGCTAGAATGGTGCATCAGGAAAGTGAAAAATGTATCGCCATATCTAGACTTAGAAATTTGAGCTAAATCATTTGGCAAAGTCGAATAAGCTTCTGTCATTTACAGAAAGAGGTTAAAGTAAAGTGATGGACGCTATCATCGCTATCACCAGTGTTCATGTCACTATTTTTGGACAGTGATTACGACTCGGCCAATCACTGGTGAACGGAAAGATTGCGGAACTCCTCCACTTTCATCACATCTCGGTTTGCCCCGCAGTGATTTTTGAAGGTTTATCGATAAGGAATTGCAATCTGGAGCGATAAGGAAAGCAGTCAGTCAAACGACACCCTTCCTGTGCTGAACAATGCTACTGAAGCAATGATATTCCGTCTTGGCTAGCGTGGAAGTTTTTCTGTCGTATCATGCTTCCAATCCTATCACTTCAGGGAGAAAACTTGGTCATTTTTCGCTGACACTAGCTGCCACGGCGAGACGGCTTCCTCATCCCCTGAGTCCCGGAAATGTTGATTGAGGTGGCATTAAACGCCAGAAAAGGCGTCTACGTGGTTGACCCAAGGCCAAATCGAGCAAAGCCTTTCTAGACGATTCTCCCCTTTTCTGAAAAAGCAATCACCAGATCATCCTTTCTCTTGACCATCGAAAGAAATAGCTTTGCACTTGATGAGTTCCGCGTGCCGATCAATCTACCCTGCATCGCCGAGGGCTATTTTGACTTTGGTGACGCTTGTTCCAATCCGGCCCGCCCTACCCACCACCTACTCTTCATCTGGACCGGAATTACCAATTTCCGCAGATTTGCAGTGACGCGTAGTGTATTATTGCTCAGAACATGAGGTTCCCAGAACCTAACCGCCTAGCTTATCCCTTGGGCTCTAAATTGAGTCGGATTGGGCTGTATTTGGGTCGCACAGCATGTTGTGGAACTTACAGGAGAGTGTCAGGCTTTGTGATATGGAATGTTTGTGACATCATTATTTGGTATTTGGCGCGTCTGAGCAAAAGCATGATAAGAGAGATAAGGCCCACTGGGACTGTTTGGACAGTCACTTCAGTGATCTCTGTTCGTTCGCTGCGGGGAACATCTTTGCGACGCTCCCTTCACAGAGAACAAACTTCGATCGATGTCCGTGATTCAAGTTCCTTCAGTGATTTGATCAAAAGCAAATATTGCGACCCAGAAACCGGGTACCTGTGATCAACAAGAAGCAAAGAAAGTTCAGCTCCACGAATCACTCAGCCATGTCGATCATTCACGCTCCTGGTAAAGCCCCAAAGCCAAGTAATCTCCCTTGAAAAGTCAAAGCAACTGCAAGGGGCAACCATCACCCGAAATAATGAGGCCAATACCATCCAATGAGCGATAGCATTCATCACCAAAGTTTTGATCTCAAATTATGATGGCTGCGTCTGTGTTGTCAATTGATTGCTAAACCTGGTCGAGTCGCAAAAGTTTAGATAGATTCGCCAGCCAAAAAATTGGGAGCCGTATCTTTGATGACCAATGACGTGAGGCTCGTTAATGGGTTGTTTGATGACGCGCAAGTTTGTTCACAGCTAAATTTGCTAGTGCGATGATGTTGTGACACTGGCAGTCATCATGGCGCTACTCTTCTGATTCACTGACCTGTGTGGAGATTGTTACTTAAACCCCATGACACCTCCAGGCTCCAGCTGATGCCGGAGCAGAACAAACCACGAGTATTCATTGCACCTTTCTTCACAATGGGTTCACTGAAACTATCACGAGGCACTAGCGAGACGAGTCGCACGAGCAACACGGGCGAACATCGACTGCCTACTACGCCAGCAATGAAGATCCTCTTCTTGTGCACGGCGCATAACTCGCTTTCTCAACAACTCTATCTCACCCTCAGTCAAATTCACCATGTCACGATTGAGTATGCATTATCCGACAAAGCCATGATCGAGGCCGCCAACTTGGTCCAACCGAACGTCATCATCTGTCCTTTCTTGACTGCACGAGTCCCAAGTGAGATCTTCTCCAAGTATCTCACCCTCATCGTTCATCCTGGACCGCCAGGCGATGCAGGTCCCAGTGCCCTCGACTGGGTACTCATGGGTGACGATGGTACAGTGTCAGACTCGGACGAACTTCTCAAATCACAATCTTGGAGCCAGAAGGGCCGATCGCATTGGGGAGTTACAGTCCTACAAGCTGTCGATGAGATGGATGCTGGTCCAGTTTGGGCATTTGAGCAGTTCAAGATCGACATTGATGCGCCTGGAGTTACAAAGTCAATACTTTACCGCAAAGAAGTCACCCAAGCCGCGATTGTTGCTACCGCCACCGCTCTTCATCGCATTGTCTCGGCGGCTAATGGCTTCTCCGACTCAGGCATCGCAGCAGCTCTATCGCGACTATCACTATTGCAGAGACAGGACATCAGCGGCATATCAGTCGATCTGGTCCCCAATCGCAGCTACAGAAGCCTATGCGTAACACACCGAAAGCCCTTCCTCGGCGGACCAACACTTCGCCGACCCCTTCTCAAGGCAGCGGACCGCAACTTCGACATTCACAAGGAATCAGCTCAAACGATATCACGAAAGATCAGATCTGCTGATTCGCAGCCTGGTTGTCTTACAAAGTTGTTCGGAGGAGTTGGTCTCTATGTCTACGGAGGGACGATTGAGGCTGGAAGAGATGCCAAGTGCAAGCGCGAACCAGGACAGATCATCGGCTGTAGAGATGATGCCGTCTGCGTCGCCACTTGTGATGGACAAGGCATCTGGGTTACTCACATACGACGAGTGAAGCGAAAGGTTGATCCAATGCTCTGGCCCAAAGTCCCAGCTGTCTCAGGTCTCATTGACCTCGGCCTCATCGACCAAAGCACTTTAAACAACTCAGCATCACTACGTCCTATCCTGGGTTGGTCGAAGGCTGCATACCCGACCCATCAAGAGATTTGGGTCGACTTTGCCTCAAGCGCTGGCAAGCGCCAGGTCGCCTTTGTCTACTTCGAGTTCTACAACGGCGCCATGAGCACATCGCAATGCTCACTGCTCATCGAAGCTCTTGAATTCGTCGCTTCCAATGAGTCTCTCGATGCTGTCGTGCTGATGGGTGGCGACTCATACTTTAGCAATGGCATTGCTCTCAACGTCATCGAAGCAAGGGATGATCCTGCAGCAGAGTCTTGGCGAAACATCAACCGCATCGATGATGTAGTGCACATGCTTCTGGATACTTTCCCACGGAAGAACGTCACTACCATCGCTGCCTTGAGAGGGAACTGTGCCGCTGGCGGCGTAGCATTAGCAGCGGCTTGTGACGTGGTCATCGCAGGCTCAGAAGTTGTCCTCAACCCTGCATACCGAGCCCTCGGACTCTACGGCTCTGAGTATCACACACTATCCTACGTCGGCCGTTGTGGGCCAGAGCGCGCAAAGTTCATCCTCCGTGATATGCTACCCATATCCACGTCCCAAGCAAGGGACATGGGTCTTGTTGATAAGGTTCTCCCAGCTTCAGGACATTTCCTCGACATGAGGATACGACATCATGTCAAAGAAATGAACTTCACCACTTACAAGCCCGGGAAGTGGAAGTCAAAAGTCAATGTCAGCGCCTCTGGTCTTACAGCAGCAAGGACTCTTGAACTTGGTGAAATGGCCAAAGACTTCTGGAGCGCGAGATGTGAGCGATACAATACACGACGGCGCGACTTTGTCCGCAAGGTTAAACCAGTGCGAACACCTTTGCGCTTCGCAACTCACAGAAGAAAAGATGGGGAGCTTGATGAAGAAGAGACCGACTCTTTCGATGATGTTGCTGTGTTCGAGGAGCGAGTCATTGAGAGAATCTTGAAGGAGAGGCTATCCAAGATGGATTCGAGGTTGGACAATACAACCAACATGAGTGGTGAGACAAGACGAGCACAAGAAGGCAAGGGTTTGATGTTTCCTTGTTACTATGAAGTAAATACCCACGTTTGTACATGATTATAGCTCTAATACAAGCTGATTGCTATTTTGAAATGAGTCACCAAGTCCCTATGCCATTCGCTCAGGTATATTAAAACTTTTTTGAAAATGTAGACGCTCGTGAAAGGAACTTTAACGTAGGAATAATGCTTCAACAAACTCCAGACTTACCCAGTTTCTGTTACAACCAAACAATAACATTGCTAGAACCGATACTCCAGGCTTCTTCAGGTGCTGTATCAAACAAGTCGATCTACAACATGCTCTCCTGCTTCTTCATCGCCGCATTGTACTCTTCATCTACCATTTCGTCAGATGCAGAGTAAAGTCTGTTAATAAATCCCAAATGAAACTGACTTGTCATGAGTATTTTCTTGGTTCTTGTCTCCTTCTTGATGATCTCTTCTTGTTCAGCGACCTGCTGTCCTAGACACGCGATATACTCGAGCCCATTTTGGTATATCTCGCGGTCTCTCTGCGTCTCGTCTTCCATTGCTTTCAAAGTGTCTTCCTTTTTCTTAAGCTCTTCTCGGGCGATTTCGCAATTCAGGATCGAAGTGTTATACAAAGTACGCAGCTTTTCTGCGCAATTCTCCCCGTTGATCTGAACGATCTTGGCCAAGTCACTTGACGCATCTTGTAATTGGCTGAGTTCCTTTCTTTTTTTCTCTCGGTCTTCAATAGCTGCTTGAAGGACATCATTAATTTCTTGTATGTTGATTGAACACAAATCCATCTGGACCTTGGTAAGATCCTGGACGTATATTCTCTTGCAGTATTCGGCATCCTCGATCTTTTCGCATGTGGCGCGGAGGTGGCTGTTTATTATGGCGTAATGCGCGGCTTCCTGTGTGGATTGAGACGTTAATTCCGGCGCGTTCATGTCAAGATTTGGGCAGTGGTACTGACAATTTGGCCGAATCCATATTCGTCGTCAGCAGGAACCGAGTTGGAATCTTCCCCAGGTCCATCATCATCATCTGGCGCGGGTTGTTCAGCGAGTCGCATGCGTTTCTCGGCGAGCGGAGAGGTTGCTAAGATGTAGTTAGCGATGGGTCTGGCGTCGCTCGTGTAATATATAGAGACATACGAGGAGCCATGGGTCGCTTGGGAGTCGAAGTCCAATCGGGCACTGGAGGAAGGGAAAGCTGGCGCCGAGTCGGGAAGCCGATTGTACTGCTCACGTTGCTGATGTCACTGAGGACGCTCATGTCTCTCAATTTGCGATCGTAGTCAATCACGACCGATAATTCGTCATCGTCATCGTCATCGTCATCTTCATATTCAGATTCATCGCCAAGCTCGTCTTGGGGTCGCCTTTTGTAGGCTGCATTGATCCTCCGCTTTGCCACCGCTCTCGCTTCACGAACCAAGACTTTGTGCCTCACTTGCTCGGGGCTCTTCTGGTTTGGTGAGCTTTGGGAAATGCCATTCCTGCTTTCAACCCAGCGTCTGGCCTTGAAGCATTCCGAGTGCATGCCGTTCTTGCTCGATTCTTGGCGCTCTTTGGCCCTGTTGACTAGGAAATCGCGTAATTCGTCCATGGTAACTTTTGAGCCCTTTGCGCAGACGGCCTCAACGGCAAGGGTAAGATGCATTGCAGCACATGAACCCCAATTGCTGGCCTTGGGAACATAATCGCGAGGTAACCATTCCGAGAGCCTTTTCCCGGATGCTTTGTAGATTCGATCGACGTATTTTTGCACCAGTACACTGGCTCTGCTGACCCCAAAATCATCGTAGGGCGCTGGGGCCTCGCAGGGCTGGGGTTTCATGGCATGTGTAGTGAGCACGGGTCAAAGGTCGAGAAGGGTCGGCGGCAAAGATTGAGGATTGATTCGAAGACAGAGGCGCGTCAATTTGATGCGACGAGAAAGCGATGAGCGCGTTGAAAGAGGGGAAAATGAACAGGGCTCTGGCTCTGTTCTGGCTGTTTGTTGGCTCATGGCAAAAGCAAACATAACATTTATCTGGTCAAGGCCATCATCGTTCGGGGGAAACTGCTGCCGAGTTCCGATTCATCTCCGCCCTGTGTAGCAAGGGTAAACTGCAGAGAGAAGTGAGTGAGGTCTACGTAGAGTGAGACCCATGGAAATTGTTTCAGGCAAACGAGGCTGCGCTCACACATTGAGAAGCCAACAATCTGCACCGTTTGGCTGTTGGTTGTGCCGTTGCTAATTAAGGCTCAACGCCCCGTGGGGCCATTGCGGGGGATCTAACAGCCCGTCCCCTGTCCGTTATCGAGTACTCACTCACTAGGGTGAAGATACCTACAGCAGCAGAGCGACAGACGCAACGATCAATAAATGGCCTGAGAGTTTTATGTAGGGCTTTCTTGGGCAGAACAATCGAACCACATAATCTTGTCCATTTTGCGCTGGTCTAAACGTTCCAATGTCGCTCTCAAACGTTTTCTTTTTCCATCTTTTCTTTGGTAGGGTCCACTTCCACTCCACCTACGTCAGCCCTATTGTATGTATCATGACTTGTCTCACACAAACTTGAATGGCGTCGCTCTCTGAATCTTCTTTTCATTCGAGTGCAATCGAAACTACCAAAGCCCTTATCTGCTATAATTGATTGACAGTCACCTCTTGATTACTGACAGCTAGAGATCAGACCCTTACGGCTTTCTTCCCCAGATGAAATAGACTGGCATATAAACATGAATGGACGGATCTCTGAGCTCCTTCTTGGCCTTTGCCATGAGTACCCGGGTTTCATCCTTACCCCATCCTTGGACTTTTTCCAGAAGCATTGGCGTGTACGAGTCAATGGCTGCACATGATTGAACAACTTGACATTTGCCAACCTCCTTGAGGACGGGATCTTTAGGCCACCCACCAATGGGAATCTGTTTCATCATCAACTAACAATGGCATTGTGGCAGAGATATCACTTTACCTTGCGAACGTCTTGGTGAACATCCACGAAACCAGCCTTGATAACTTTGTCCTTCCAGTTCATGGCGCAGTCTATCGGCTTGCCGAATTTGCTGCTGCTCTCACGCATCGCCTCGGCCCAGATCTCTGCGTTAACAGCCTTCTTGATGGAGTCATCGTCTGACAGGAATACTCCACGCTGAGCTTGAAGTTCGAGATATCCGCCGCTGTTGAGGTTCTCAAATGCACGATCGAAGAACTGCTGCTCATTGCTGATGCATCCTTCCAGCTCTCGAGCATGGATGTAGTCGAAAGGCTTCTTGTAGACCCACGGATCTTCGAAATCATCAACTTCAAAGACGCAATTGGTGGGAACCCTGGGAGGAAATATTAGCTCAGTCGAAGCAAGGTATGGCGCTTTATAACTCACCAGTCAGGTTGGATAGGACTCAAATCTGTTCCGACTACTTCTGCTGAAGGATGCTCACTTCAAACATCAGCCACGGAGACTCAAGCAGCTGCTGAAAGAAGTATCTTACTCTGCAAAATCGATAGCCCAGATACCGGTACCTGTTCCTAGATCGAGAACACGCTGAGGATTATGAATCGGTGCAGTGTATAGCTTTCCGCCGAGAAGAAGACTGTAGATATGGTGAACCAGATCCATACGATTTTGCTCTTCGTCATCGTTTGGCTACGGTGAATAGTTAGATAGCTTACGACAGAATCCCCTGCAGGTGAGTAAACTGACCACTAAGTATGCACCTTCATGAAATGCATGATATCGACGGCCGTGCTGTTGATATGTTAGATTACTGAGGACTCATGAAGCTCGTTCTACCTACCTCATATCTGCATGATGTCAGTTGGGAACGGGATTAGTTATCAAGCATGCCCTCTCACCTATAGCTGAAGATACTGGATTTGAGTGATGTCAAATAACTGGACGACCCCTCTCTAAAACTAACTATTAGTGGCAGAAATCACAAGGCGCCCATTATTATGACTGACCCAAGTTCTAACGTGGAGTCAGTATCCCCGCCATCATCCTGCTTTGAATCAGCATTGACCATCTCATCTGCATCATCGGATAAGTTACTTCTACTTCCAGCACTTCACGGACATCAGGAGGGCTATCAGCATGCTGGGCCGTTGGTTGAGTTGCTGGAGAAGCCATTGCGTGTCAATACAGATTTGCTGCAGGAAATCTGCAACTCAACGCTGGGACACTCCCCTCTTTATGAACTGTTCATGTTTGCATGTAACTCAAGTGGCATCATATGATGTGTCCCCGCTCGGATAATTACAGGTCGGAGAACATGAGGCCAATTGGGATTCTCGCCGTTTCCGCCCTCGGCTTCTGGGGCTCGATCCCTGCCGATCTCTCTTGGTTCCCGAGAGACCCGCCGCTTGTCATGCTTCACTTAAAATGTTCCAGGATGCCTTGACCACGGGAATGACAACGATGAAACTATATGACTACTGATAGGGCCTTTAAGGACCGGGAATATCTTTTCTAGTTGTAAACCGCCATAAGCGCTTATTGATAACAATCGTTCATTTATCTGCATACATGCATGATGTGGAGATCGCCGCAACCCTGTCTCATGAAGTTGTTGGTTGCACCGGAACCCAGTTTTATACGAATGCGCTGCAACCTGCTCGGTATTTACCACCATAATGGGAAGGCCTTTTGGCTGTGACCACTGGACTGGATCCTTGCCAATCTCACATGCGATTGGCACACAGCAGTATGCGTTGTTGCTCTATTTTCACAGGCAGGGTCTTGGCAGGTTTTCTCCGGAGTGCAAAGGGCAGCCATAGTCAATAATGTTGAGGATTTCACCAAGCAATATACAAAGGGAAGGCAAACAAGGCAGAGCTCAGATATTAATACTTGTACGAAAGAATCAAGAGACTTAAATAGGGACATCTTAGAGGCTGGCGGTCTAGTTTTGGCAAAGCTATGAAATAGCTAAAGGGTCAACGAAGTGAGGCAGCCTCCAATCTCAAAATGAACGTCTTTTCCGGATGTTTAGAGGTTTTTGGCATCCCATAGGAGAGATTCTTTGGATATTAATCATAGAAGTTCGTCTTGTGAGGCGCTCCTGAATTCGCGTAACTTGGACCCGCTGGGCTCGACATTGTCTGTAATGCCTCAGGGCGCTGGTTATAAGCCGTTACGACAGTGCTGTCTAATACATACGACCATAGGTAGTGGAAAATACGGGATCCCGTCTGCTCTCCCATAGTCAAGCCACTAACCGGCGGATTAGTAGTTGGGTCGGTGACGACCAGCGAATCCCCGCTGTTGTATGTTTTTTTTGATATCTAGATGCGCCAGCTTTTTGCTGCTGTATTAGACCGACAACATCCCTTTTGGGAGTGCTGGTGATATGCTCTGCATAGGCGACGGATTGGATTATGGAGATGTGACTTCTATATACCCTTTACAATAGTTGAAGCTTGTATGCGGCAGTCGATCTTGAGAAGGACCTAAGAGTCAGCTGTGCGAGACGTGTTATTGCATGCTATGATCGCGATTCTTGTTATAGCACCAAGATGATGGCCTCGTGTTATGTCATATGTCACTAGAAGCATTGGGACAGTGGAGCATATCTGCTTGGGGCCATATATAGCTTAAGATCCGGAATCTGTCTCGTGTGTTATCATTGCTACGCTACTATCAAATATCAAGTCTAACCCATACCATAGACTTGCTTCCAAATACTGCTTAAGACTGTTTCAAGGTGTAAAGACAAGCTTACAGCCATAAAGCTCAGCTGCAACCAGTACATCAAGCTCACAACTTAGCCGACGGGCCGAGTCCCAAGTCCTTGATGATGATATCCGCAGCCTTCTCACCAACAACAATCGCAGTGTTATTCGTGTTAGCACCGACATTCTCCGGAGGAATACTCAGATCAGCCAACTTGAGCCCCTTGGTTCCCCAAACATTCAATCTCTCATCAACAACACCCTTCTTCTCACGGGGTGCCATCCTGCATGTAGAGATAGAGTGCCATGTCGTGGCAACATTCTGTCTAACCCATTCTTCGATAGCCTTGTCATCTTCTGCTGTATATTGAATGTCACTGACATTGGCGAGAGCTTCATTGAGTTCCACGGAGGCAGCCTTTGAGCCCTGGGGCCATGCAGGGTGACCAGCTGCGACCTCGCCTCGGTACATCTTTGTTCGACGCATAATCTCACGAGACTTCTTGTAAGCCCAGATTTGCTTCTTCAAATCAATATCGTTCTCATCGCTGAGGAATCCAACGTCAAAGTCGAGAGGATCGTCGAGTCCGGGGCCAGTGATGTGTACATGGCCGCGGGAGTAGGGGTAAGCGGTGTAGTTACCAACGGTGACATATTGCTCCTCTGGTACGGTCGAGTGATCACCAAGGAAACTTGTATGTGTTAGCATATACACCTATGAGATACCTGTATCACTTACCAAGAGATCATGCCCATCAACATTAACGGTCGGTTAGGGTTGTTCTTGAAGTCTCGATCCCACGCCTTCTGGAAATCAGGTCCAAGAGAAGCGACATCGGCATCTGTAGGTCGAAGCTTGGAGGAGATATCAATTCCGTTCCATCCTAGCATGGGGTCCTTTGATTGAATAAACTCTTGACGTTTATCAGGACATCTGAGAATTCTGTCTGCGGTTTCGTCGGGTTGTAGATTAGTCCTGTAGGGATAGAGAACAAGATTGTGATCTTGATACTCGTCGCCAACGCCAGGAAGGTCAACCTTGACGTCGACGCCAGCTTTCTTGAGGATCTCGGGGGCACCGATACCTGATCTTTCAAGCACGGGTGGTGTACCAAGAGCACCACATGAGACTACGACTAGCTTTCGAGCCTTGACACTCAACTTGGGATGTTGGGTTGGATTGATTTGGGATTGGAAGGCTGGGTTGGGAGTGTACTCGACCCCAACAGCTCGCTTGTCATCGTCGAGAAGAACGCGGACAACCTTGGACTGGACGAGAACATGAAGGTTTGGATACTTCTTGTCATCGATCTTGTTGTGAAGGTAAGCCGTGGCAGTATCTTGACGACGACCATCCTTGGAAACATAGCGGAGCCATCTCTCAACGCCGTTGTTGTGGTTCAGTGTCTGAAGATCATGAATCTCAGGCCACCCAACTTGAGACATGGCGTTGATGAAGTCACCCTCTGGTTTCTTGGAACGGTATGTGCCATCAGAGATATGAACCGGGCCATCAAAGCCGTGGTGTTCCGGGTTACCTCGGCCATGATATGTCTCAAGCTAGACAGAATTAGCCAAAGTTTCAGTTTGCACCAAAATATAGGAGGGTTCATACCTTCTTCAAAAATGGATAGATTTCATCAGCGGACCATCCGGGTGTCTTCCAAGAATCGAAATCCGCTCTCTGAGCACGAGTGTACATCATGAAATTAATCGATGAGCCACCACCAAGCGTTCCACCACATGGTACAATAGACTCGCGTCCAGCCAAGCGGTCTGACTTGTTAGCCTGGTAAAACAAGGTCGTGGTGGATGTCGGTAGCAAATGGTCCAGGAAAAAGACGGGATTCTCAATGCTTGGGTTCCCACGGTTGTCTTGGCCACCTTCAATAAGAAGGATAGACAGATTTGGATCGGCCTCTGCTAGACGACCGGCAACAACACATGCTGCTGTTCCGCCTAGTACAAAGAGTTAGCAGTGTTGGCGGGTTGGCGGGTTGGCTATAGAACAAGCGTACCTCCAGCGATGATAACGTCGACTTCGGTGATGTCGCTAGCGAGTTTAGTATATAAACCCATGATTAAGACTTGATGATCCTTTCGGAAACGAGGTTAAAGAAGAGGGTATTGAGAGAGTCGTGCTTGATGGTTGAGAAAGAGAATGTCCCTGGTGAGGGGAAGATATATACATATATATACATATATATATATACCTGCAACACGAGTGAAACATGGTCCTCCTTGCGGGCAATCAGCCGCAGGTCGACCCCGCGCGAGGCACCCGCAGGTCCTTCAGATAAGAACTTCAGCACCCATCTCTGGACCCTTCCGAACAGAGTCTACTTGACGTAGGACGTTTCTACGGGGGTTGTTCAGACGCCGATCTGGTCGGGGTACGTTGCACTCATCTGGGGTAATCCGTTATTGGTAAGGTGAATTCCCCATATACTCTAACTGCAACAAGGCTGGTGGATAGAAGGAATACGCGGGCCGTCTGAGGATTGAGCAGTGAGTGGTTCATGGAGTTCTCGAGGCTCCACTGGCTGTGCACCTTGGTGGTTTTAGCTCAAGCCTGTGCAAGGTCACTTGAGAGGTCCGGAGCGGGAAAGTCCTTGGTTACTTCTCGTCTGCAGTTCAGATCCTGAATTGGAAAAGAAACGAGCCGTGACTAGACCTGATTTGAGCAATACCTCGGTTGCTAGCCTCGGTTACTGTTTGCATATCAGGTCAACTTTGGAAAACGTGGAATTGAAAACTCGTGACAACTCAATTGACTTGCAACGAGTCATTATTGCCCCCCCTGGACTTGTTGCGATCGCACAGCTAACCAGATCTAGCTCTTTGCACTAACAATTTCTTTTGTGCGACAAGGCCGCTGTTCACCAAAGGTGCCCCACGAGCGTGCGTAGCTGACCGAGCCTGTGCCGAGCTAGGGCAACCTGGTCGCAGATCATGTCGGCCAAAAAACTTTAGCTTCAGGGCCCGCCTCTCCTTCATATTGCGTTTCAAGCTTGAGATATCCATTATTAATTAAATGCATTGTGCTAGCTATCATTTCTATGCTCTAGGGTCTTCTAGTTGTATAATCTCCGAGTCCCATTTCATGGCTTAGCTCGCTCCGCTTGGCAAGCTGTGAATGTCACTCAAATGCTGTCTCCATCTTTCAACTTCGGTATGTCAGCCCCAGTAAATCAAGGGTATGAGTAGGGTTCCTTCAAGTGCCGCGTTGAGGATTGCGAGCTAGCGTCATCCTCGTCGTGCTTGGGCATAACTGCGACATGCGTCTGTGTTACCTTTGTGATACCTGGTGGCTGGGGGTTGTTTTCGCTGTCGGTTACTTGACCGCCTGCGTCAATGCGCACTTCCAAGTTTCTCCCCGTAGACGAAAACATTGCGCCCTTGGCTGTACCACCTGTACGGTGTGTGTTACCAGTCTTCTTGCTGCTGGAGACGGCGGCACGGACTTTGGAGCGCAGATCAGTTCCGTCGGGGTATGAGCTGTGCTCTCCAGTCGCACGAACTACCCGCACGATGAGGGCGGAAATGTTCATCTCGATATGCAGCTTGAGCAAGTAGACGAGAGGGTGGAATTGCACGTAACTGTGCGAGTTAGTCACTAAATAAGTCCAAAACTTAAAACTTGCGACTTACATGAAACCATTTCCAATGGACATGCTACCAATAAGAATGACATCCAAACTCATAGATACGACAATCATGATAAGATTGTATCTCATCAATGGCTTGTACTTGGTAAGACCATTGGCGATCAGCTTGATGCGGATAAGGTACACAAAGTAGGCGTGAAGGGTTGCATCAATAACTAAGAAGAGGCCCTTCTCAATGCGATCCCAAATATAGTTGATATCGTGGTATTGCTGTGATATCTGGAGCTGAGCGGGTATCCAAATGCAAAAGACACTGATATTGATCATGCCAAGGACGATGGCTGTTACCCATCGAATCTTGATGGCGTTTCGTCGGTCGACCATGAGGAGGGAAATTCGGTTAATGATGATGCCGCAAATGCATTGAATTTGGACGACCCAGGCGCAAACTATTGTATCGGTCAGCCAAGTATTCGCGTGTGATTTTCTAGGTTCATATCATACGAAGAACAAAGTAGATCCAGAAGCTAAAAGAGAACTGTTAGTGCTGCGCTCGTTGACTTGAGTGAATTGACGATAACATACCTGGGGGC
The DNA here is from genome assembly GCA_002982035.1 of Fusarium algeriense. Classification (NCBI taxonomy): domain Eukaryota; kingdom Fungi; phylum Ascomycota; class Sordariomycetes; order Hypocreales; family Nectriaceae; genus Fusarium; species Fusarium algeriense. The sequence continues at coordinate 1,712 of PVPY01001209.1, read as the reverse complement.
GATATAACCACGAATATAACTCCACGACAAAACTCCAATCAGCATCGACGCCAACCATTCAGCCCAAATCATCCAGACATAAGCCTTGGCCCGTCCTGTGCGCTTCCACTGATCCCATGTTTGCTTTCCCGCCTTCTGTCCGGAAAAGATACCCACAGCAAGAGTAAAGCCCCAAATGATGCTGGCAACAAGCTGATCTGTTGTGCTTGGTTTTACGTTCACGTAATGATCCGGTATTAAAAATCCCGCCATTGTGAGCTGTGTATCCAATCGGGAAATAATGAGCGAAACAAAGAGAAACAAACCAACAGCCAAGAAAGACAGGGTTGTGACAGGAACACGGTCTTTAAACAAGAAAAAAAAAATAACAGAGAGCCCTGCTCAAACCCCCCGAAGTAGATCGGAATCTTGCACAATGGTTTTTTTTTAAATTTTTTTTTAGAGGTTCCAGAAGCCCCGGCAGTCTGTGAATGGACCGAGATGGTGAATCCATTGATCTACCAGATGAGCAAATGGGAAGTGAGCGCTGTGGCGGACCGCCGTCTGCTAGTGTTTTTAGGTGTCGATGGCGTACAAGATTATTCCGTGCTAATGAATAGGGGCTCAGTTTTGTATGGCTACCCGCCTGTTCCGTGTGGGCAGCACGTGGATGTTTGAGTCATTACGGGGAGCTTAGTTGAGTTTTGGTTTTGCTAGTACCGGGGCGAGTTGGGTGAGGGCTGTGGAAAGCGTTGAGGATTTGGAGGCTGGTAATTTCTTGGTGGTTTAACGCCATTTGCTTTGGTTACGAGGTGGAGCTTGGTAATTGAGCTGACAGAGAAGGTGTTGACTCTGAGGCGAGATGCCACCGAACGCCAGACAAACTACTTCATCTACTCATAATCTGCTCATAATGTGCATCAAGTTGAACTGAACTGATCTTGAATCGTTCCGGGCAAAGGCCAAGAGATATCGTGCAGTAGCGACTCCATGAATCGCAGTTTGATCCTCCAGCGTAGCAATCCGCCAATCTCCCCAAGAGCCTCGATGCTCAAGAGATGGATCTAAGCAGATCATACTTGATATGGCTAGTCGCCGCCACCAATCGACTATCCCCGATCCATGACCTGCTTGAAGTGGCCTAGAGTAGATAAGTCTGTCTGTGCTCAAGCTGGAGACTCACTGACTCGATCTTGCTGAGGCAAACCTCTAGCTCCCTCTGAAGCTACCGGAACGGCACTCTGCCTGTCTGCATCGCATGGCAGAATGAAGCTAAATGATGAAGATTCTGTCAAGTTCAATTCGTGGCGTCTCCGCTAGGAGCATTAACTCCCCATGATTTCAATTAGCAATTATTTGCTAGCTCAGGGAGAAGCTCAATTGCTTGCGACCTCGCATTAATCTTTTGTCGCCACGCCGACGATCGAGACAAGCAAAATGCAGACTAGTAGATCAATGGGGAATATTGAGATTGAGTTTAGCAGCTCTACCAAATAACCTTTTCGCAGTAATGACCTTATTAGATTAATCGATCATCTTTTTTACTACGTCGACGTTGCAAGCCTCTTTATCGCTGATAGTTGGTTTGGCTGTGGTGAAGGGCATTAATTATCCTGACCAGTGAAGCATGACTCTTAATGGCGGCTTGGTACAGGTTCTAAAATACAGTGAGGCTACCGACTTTTTCGAATGCGCTGAACGAACGCCAGCCATCCTTACAAGACCTCCTTCAA
>PVPY01001208.1:0-75507 GCA_002982035.1 Fusarium algeriense | reverse complement strand
TGTTTTGAGAAGTGTTATTTAGAGTTGAATCTGGCCAAGAGCTGACGCAAACCGCGCGCCTTACCTCGTCGAGATTAAATGTGAGCCTAAGGTAGTGTGCTCTTGATGTACCTTTCATTGTGCCTCATGTTGCTGTTTCCGATACAACCGAGAGTCCAGAGCGTACCCTACGACGCATCTGCAGAGACGACTATTCTGCCGGGGGTAGATTCACCGTTTGAGCTGATCTAGCGGCCTTCACACGCACTTACGTTCAAGTGGATAGTATTGAGACAGAGTTGATCCTGACGGAGAGCTGATTCCTATCACTTGCCTTACCTTGTTGAGATAGCAATACAATTAAGATTCAAACAAACTTTCAAAGGTCATGCCAACGATCTTATTAAGTGTAGTTCACTCCATTGCATCAACATGTCGAAAATTCCGCAAGGAAAGTCTCTAGGCTAACTCATAAAATTAAATCATGAAGCAAATTCTATACAGGAAGCCTAGTGTAATCAAGTAGCTTTCAAGAACAGCAAAATTTTGCGTTTTACCTGATTGAAACAGATCTAGGACACTACTGGATATGCCCCTCTATTGACGGTTACACAGTCAAACCAAAAGCCCTCAAGTCTAAACTTTCTCTTTTCCTGTACTCATGCTCTATCTCGTCTCACCTATCAAAAGGTCTGTATCCTCCGCAACAGCTGGTATGACAAGGTTGCCTCGGAAGTGTTTGGGGGCAATAAGGAGCTTCAATGGAACTTCACGAAGCCGAAGGGGGCAACCAAAGTAATCTCGAATTTTCCTTCATTTCTCATTAGAGTGTTTTTAAATTTGAGAACATTGTCGTCTTCCACTTAAAGTAGCACGTGCTTTCTATATCCAGGGGAGAACGAGGTGACCTCTTACATGTTGGAAGAATGATCCAAGCAGCTGGCGATGATCTGGACCACCTACATCTTTCAAGGCAGCATGAAGGAGCCATATACACTCAGGTAGCTTCTTGAACGTGCAATAGTCTTTAAAAATATATAGTTTCATTAAAGTTGTATGTGTGGCTATCTCATCTATGGTTGTGTGCGGATGATCCCCAGAGCTGCACAGCATTAGCTGAACAGGATCTGCACATATCACAGGTTTACCCTTTGCAACTCCTTTGTAAAAACTCAGAAGACGAAAGACTAAGCCGATTCATATGCTTTAGATCCAAGATCTCATGCTTCCCTTTCAGTACATAACGGCGCTGTCAAGGGTCCATACAGAACTACACTATTCGAAAACTCTATATACATCTTGCAGAGAGGTAAATAAGGTTCTGTATAAACTTAACTTTCTTTGACTATTTGAGTTCAGGCTATGGTACTTTCAAGCGTACTGTCCTGTTTAAAACTCGCAACAATAGCATAATATCTCCTTTCGAAGATCCTACGGTTATTCACATATTATGGTTTGCGCTTCTATGCCGGTCTCTTCTCCTTCTTTCAACCCAATTATTTACCGAGAGCAGATTCAATGTTGCTATTTTTCTCACGCTCGACTCTGTATACGTGTGCAGTACATAATACCATCTCCCTGCGAAGAGCAAACAAGTGAAAATCTTGCTGCTTTGCTCATCATCACAAAGATCTAGCTTATTGCAAAGCCGTTGCAGCAACCGGTATGGTCTGCAATATCTATTGCTCCTCAACTACTTCCGTAACAGCTCACCACGACTGGCTCAGAATCTAGAAATGGCTCGGAAACAAACGAAGAAAGATCGCTGGAGAGGCGCAATACCACTGATGGGCCAAGTTGGGGCATAGCTATAGCTTATCTAATATATGGATTAGCTGGCCATTGCCAGAGACAGGAGTTCAAAGAAGGATGTGAAAGTCACTAGGACTCTTAGATCTTGTGCCGCTCTTGAGGTTGCTCTGGCATATTTATCAAGTGCAATGATCTTGAGTTTTGGGGGGTAGAGTACATAACTTAGGACTCCAGGGATTGGAAAGCCTTGGGATACAAGCAACAATACTAACCTTTTTCGCCTCCAAGTACACGGAATTCTTATCACTCAGGTTGACCTTGGACCCAAGTGCCTAGGAGAGATCTGAGAAACGAAAGACTGGTAGCGTCGAAGAGGGGCAATGCTAGCTCAAAAGTTGTCGGTATAATTTCCGATTCTCCTGTTGCCACTGGACGTTGGACTGGTAGGAAATTCCTGGTGGTGAAAGCTCAAGCAGTGGTTGTCGTTGCTGAGGTCTCGGCGGTGCTTACGGTCGGAATTGAAGATGGTTGGAGTTGGAAATGTGGTGTTGGTGTTGACTGTTGGCCGGGGGCCGATCAAGAGTCGGATATTGCCAGTGGCCATCATCTTAATAGTCGTTTTTGCGTGCGTGTTTTGCTTGCTTTCTTATGTGTTGAGAAGTTAGGTTGGATCGTATAGAAGGAAGAGTACCAGGCAGGGCTTTTTATACTGTAGGTTTTTCGGCTATTATAATAACTAACTTTTCAGTCTAAAGCTTCATCTTAGGCAGTAGGGAGGGTAAGGCGTATCTTACCTATATGTGTCAATATGTGCTCTTTGCGTTTGTGTTGCCTTAAGCCCTGAACTTTATCCCCTCATCATAGAAAGCTCAAGCGCCAGGCGAGACACCATGCCAGTTCTATAAGTTGCCTGTGATCTGGACTCAGGTGTGAAGATTGATAAGTCACGACAGGAAATCCGACGATGCAGTCACTTCTTTTTCGATGTCTATCTTCTTTGGCTTCGTCCGCTATGGTCGAGATGGTGTTGTGTTAGTCGACTCGGGAATGCGGCTTCTGGTCAAAGTGAGCCTCTGGGAAGTATCCGCTTCCTCTCATATCTCATTGTGTTCTTCTGGCTATCGTAACGACTGTTGCTTCTCAGTACCGATTGAGTCTCCGTGGGCAGGTCATGGAGCTTCTGGCGCTGATGTCGGATCGAGGAGGCGTAACGCTTCTTCGAGCTCGGGCTAGCGGATCTCGCAAGGGATGTGTTCATCAGGTGGTTCATGTTTCTTTCTAGACGTAAAGCAAGTTAGCACAGGGTCAATACAATCCAGAGTTTTCCATAGGTGTAAGATGAATACACAGATCGAAGTTGAATGAAAAAGCTCAAGTAGCCCATGCACTTGATACGCGTACGCGTCTTCATACGAATTCAATCTCATAATCTCCATGGTATCAGAGCTGCCGGAAGTCGCAGTTATGTGAGAGGGCTATAAAAATTCTGTGACCCAGAAGCCAGTTCAACAAAGAAAGAAAGCGTCTGTTGCTGGCGTGAAGTTGGGTAAGCATGAGCTGTCAGACCAAAGCATCATCAACTTCATCTTACACATAGCACACCACGGCTGCAATTATCCTTTCTTTGCTGGTTTTGGACGAGAACATAATCCTCAGCGCAGCGAGTGTTGAGATGGGAGTCTTGCGATGCTGGTGATACAGATGAATGCATGTGGGTTGGTTGTCATTGTTCCGTGTCGAAACTGGTTGGGAATGAAGCTTCAAGCGTCTCATCACTCAATTGATTGAAGTGAGTGCAGCTTGCTACTGGTGATTGATGCACCAGGTGCTTGCAAATGGGAGACGTTTTGATACTGACGCTCTCAGGAATATAGTGCCTGAGAGCCCACTCCCTACCACAACCCACTACAACAGGTTTAACCTGTTTATCTTCCGTAGTATAGTGGTCAGTATGCAAGCTTGTCACGCTTGAGACCCGGGTTCAATTCCCGGCGGGAGAGATCCAGCCACCTGTGATACACAGGCGATTCTTTTTGCATTTCTCGCTACTTTTTTATTGTTTGCTATCTCTGGTCTGGTCAATTGCTGACGGTATTCACTTTTGCAGTTAGTTGGTTGTTGGTTGACTGCAAACTTGAGACAGTTGACAACAGGGCTTGGCGTGCGTCGCTAGGGTAGGCTTCCAGGGTTCAGCTGCGCTAATTACAGTTAGCAGATCGCAATGATCGACATTCATGCATTCGAGGTTTGCAGAACAAACCCCCCTAATTCCTAAGTTGCCAGTTTTGCTTGCGACAGACATTGTAGCAAATGACATGTATGAATTGCTCTACGAAGAGTTCTTGTCACATGGACAAAGCATATGTGATCAATTGAGTAACGTAGCTGAATATGATTGCAGACTCTTTGTCGCTCTCTGAAGATATCACACGGAATGGCAATTGGCGCAAATCTGACAGAAACGTATAAGTATTGAATATGTACTCTATCCATGCTCTATGACCGAATCAAAACGCTATAATACTGAAAAGCTTCTCATCGTCTAAACTCAATGACCTCAACCAATAGGTTATACAAAATTATGTGCTAGAAATGTTCCATCCTGAACCAGCATTTACTCGCCGGGCTGAATTTCAGAGTACATGCAGTTAATGGGCTTCTTAACCGTGGCGGCCTTGACGGAGAAGGGAACACAGTGCTTGTTACCGCCGGGGTTGTCGATGCTGTTGTAGACCCAGACAGACCAAGAGGTCTTCTCGAGGTTGTCGCCGTTGGGGCAGGCAACGAAGCTGGATCCAAGGAAGGTGAGCATACCGTCCTTGTCGATCTTCCATCCCTTGCGCTGGCCGTTACGGGGCATGGGCTGAGCGCCGGTGGTGTAACCGAACTTGCCCTGACCCATACCGGAGAGGTCAACATAGGCCTGCTGGCCAGGGTTGCCGATAGAGTACAGCCAGAGCTCATCGCCGTAGAGATGGAAAGTGGCCTCGTTTGGATGGTGGGGAGCGTCACAGCTGGCGCCCTGCTTCTTGAGCTTCAGCTCGAAAGACTCCTTAGAAGCCTGGAGGTAGGTGAGGTGGATAGGGCTGGCGGAGCGGAGGGCAAGGCCTTGGAAGTAGACGGACTTGGGGACCTTCTCAGCCTTGGGAGCAGCGGAGACGAGGCCAGCGGCGACGAGGGGAGTGAAGAGAAGAGTCTTGATCTGCATGTTGGCTGTTGTTGGTGGTGTTCGTTAGAGTGGTTGAGTGTTGATTGAGGCTAAGAGTGTGAGTGATGAGTGAGTGAGATAAAGTCGACAAGACAATCGTAGAGATAGTCTTATATATACATATTAATGTCCCCTGTTGATCTCATCTCGCATCGTCATAGCTGAGAATCGTCTTCGGCAGTTGCCACATAACGGGCTCTAAGCCCCAGTCCGAAAAGTCCGCGATGAGGGGACGCATCGAGGCATGTCGCCCGCCTCGCTGGAGAATACGAGCTATTTCCACAGTCCACTGCAACAGCGCAACTCTAGTAATATCTCCCTGAATTGACCCATAATGACCCAATGCTTGTAGGGACAATACATTGAACTCATGCGGTCGAGCCGAAATACCCAGGTCCAGGCCCGAGAAGCGTTGTTGAACATGGCTAAAATTGGAGGGTCCAGGCCAGTCAGTCACGCTAGGGATAACAGCAGCCCAAAGCAAGCCACCCGTGACCAAAGTCCAACTCCAGCTATTGAGCCATTGGGGCTCTCTAAAATTAGCAGCATCCAGCCTTTCTAGAACTAAGAAGTCGTTCGACCCAATACCGAGGCACTTGGTCTCATCCCAGCTAATGCGTGGACCCTCGGTGCTTGGCTACAGACGTCATAGTCTCAATTCCAAAGCCCAACCTTAAGAGACTAAAACTCACTGACCATTGGCATTGACTTGTCTCTGAGCCATCGCCACAAATGGCCCTTCTCGTGTATGCGAGCTTTTCATGCAGAGACACGTTGGCCAAGAACGACAATTCAGGTGAAAAACCACATCTGCTCATTGATGCCGAGTTCCGCTATCCATAAAAGCGGAAAGAATTTCTTCTTAGGGGGCGGAAGTCCACCTGGAAATAATGGCCTATACTAAGGCTCTAGGTTAGGAAAACAATCTTCCATCATAATCAGTCACTGAAGTCTGCCATGATCAAAACCCATAGAATTTATCTAAACATGGAATGCTCCTTGCAGAAATGTAGCTATTTGTGGTTAAGCATAAATAGGAGAATAACAACTTCTCCGCAACATTCACGGTTACGCGAATAAAATCTAGGTTTAAAATGTCATATATCGTGGAAATACAAGGACGGTGAAGGTGGGCCATCGCTAGTTTCAGCTATAGTGCCCCAGATTAAGAACTCCTATCCTTGGAGTTTGTCTCTGAGGTGATTTTCCAAACACCTGATCTGCAAAACCTAACGAGATTGGACGGAAAAATACGAGTTTTATTGCCGATCAACGCGTATCCAAAGACAACAGTTAACATTACGTTTATAACGCCATAGTAACAATTCTGAGTTACAATACTTCTAGTAAAGATGCATTGAGTTAAACATAATGATTCTGTTAGTGTCGAGGCTAACTAGTGTTGATCCAGCAACGAGTGCCGTGGCTACATAGTGGATATACTGTAAGGTAGTTACAATTTTACTAGGATAGTCTCGCTATGGTGAAGCGTAATCAACATAATCAAACCCAAACCCAATTATGCTTTGTTCAAGAATAGCTCACACAAAGTTTAGAGCATCCTCCCTCACTTCGACCCTCGTCAGGCCATCCCAGGCTCAATCAATAGCCTGGACCAAAAGCATAATCACCTCTCAGCGACTCTAGTCCAATTCCACATCAACCCTGCTCCCAGCATATAGGACTATCAAAGTCACACCCCGAGACGACATTGAGAGGCTGTATCCTCTTCTTCTCTCGTATAGTGTCGATCCAACAAATACAGATTCGTTACGTGAGATCATCATCGACACAGATTCTTGGCCGAATTTTTATTCCTGCTTGCGCGATGAGGATGATGATCTACGCTCAGCCAGTGGCGAAGACTTATACCCAAAGCGCGCCAATGGTAGGGTAGATCGCGATGCACATGATTCCCTCAAAAGGCGCGTTACATCTCTTGGCATTGGAGATCAGTTGACGCAGTCGATCATTGAGTCTTTGGCGTGGAAGAAGAAACATTGGATGGGGCAGCTTCCGGACAATGCAAGGGACTTTGATGACAATGAGCGCATGTTTGCCGTTGCGGCCGTTGTGATCTTCTTCTCTCTTTGTCAACGTCTGTCAATCATTAGGATAGCTGATTTCCCTACTCTTGTGAAAGAGTATTTGCTCAAGAACAACTTTGGCCAAGTTGATCTCCCTAGATTGCAACAACTGGACACCGTAGAGTTTGTCAAAGAAACCCCCTTGGATATCAGATCGTAGGAAGATGTCGACCCTCTCGAGTATCTTCGATGTTTTGGCAAGCTACCGCTGATGGAAAACCTGACAATGGAGGGCGTTGCTGAGCATGAGATTGGCGCTTTGGTTTCGCCAGGAACATCCAGCATAGAAACACTTTGAGAATACTTGAGCTCGACATGCCAGAGTTTGATTATACAGAGGGTAACAACCGGGAGGATAATCGGAAGCAGGATCTCGAGCAAAGCAGCGATGAATATCTCCAGCTTGACAGAAAGTCGAGCAACCTTCCCCTCTGGCTGAAAGACATACCTGATGATCGTGCCTATGTACTAGCTATTGGTTCGTTGCACGATTTCAAGGCCATTACACACCTGAGTACCGGCATCAGTGCTCTTCTCGGACCTTTACATGAATTCCAAGAGCCACCATTTCAATTCTTACAGCAAAAGGAAAGCGATTCCCTCGATTGGCAGTAATCCATGGCGTGAACGAGACGGTCTTTGGTGTTGCTGATAGTTATGCTGGTTACAAATTGAAAGCTGAAGAATATCTTTGGCAATGGCTGGACAGAAAATTCTTGTGAATTGAAGCATAACAAATTATAAACAATTTTAATTGTTCACTCAATTCTTATATCAGGAACGGGTAGCCTACTATCATACGGAGAGAAGGCTGCGGCACTTACCCCAGAACTCTTTCTAGTAACACGAACGCCACAATCACAGTTAATGAATAATTTTACCTTAAATCAACTTCTTACAACGTTAACAATGCTTCAACCTGATGTGAGGTAGACATAAACTATTTCCTTAGTTGCGGGCTAACGGAATGAGGTATATGGCGTAAGCAGACTCCATATAATCTTATCTCACCCTGCTGCAATTAAACTTCTCAACCTCGACTATTCAAATGCTATCTTGGTTCATGATTGGTTCCTAAAATCCCTCTTCGAAACCGTTGACTGCAATCACCACATTCAAACATGACAACATTCTCATCCATTCCCTCTTACGTCCTCGGCGGCGCCTGTATCAGCCGCGGGATAATGGCCCTCCTATCCCCACGAAAGGAGTACAGCCATGTTGGTCTTCTTCTCGAACCCAGCGAAATCAAGGGCGATGGAGGTTCAGTTTCACCGCTTATGTACTTTAAGGGTTTTCGGGAGATATCATACGGGCTGACGTTGATGGCGTTACAATATCAGGACAACGAGAGCGCTGTGACGACGTTTTCGGCGGTATTATCAGTTGTGAGAATTGGTGACGGTTTGGTTGTTTGGATGAATGGCGGTGATGAGCTAAGATATAAGGCAGCTGGCCATTGGGTTACAGGACTTGGGTTCGTGGGATGGGTGATATGGAGATGGAGTTACTAGAGTGGCAAAGATGGATAAGCAGTTACATAGGCCTCCAAGAGTAGATTTATATGTAATCAGAGGCCTGAGATGTTAGAATAAGAGTGTCTTTCTAGGCCGTAATAAGCTTCCCACTCTTTAGAATATGAGTTGGTACCTCTTGCAAATTCCTCCTTGAGCTGTGAACAATCCTTAATATTTCCTAAGGATCATGTTTTAGGACAACAGAAATATGGGCAAAGGATACTTTATTGTTTCTCAATTCTCACGTTCGAAATGTACCAGTTTCTTGCCCTCTTTCCTGGCTCTGTACTAAGAGATCAGTCCAAACCTTACACCATAACGCCACAGGAACTTTATAACTCGAGCTCAAGGTCGTAGCTAGACATTCGTATAAGGAAGCAAGCATTCAGTTCCATTTATAATAGCTTTTTTTGTAACGTTCAACCCAGAACGGCGTTTATTCGGCTTCTGGTGATTCTCTGGACAGACACCAAACGCTCAAGGGAAGATCTGGGCGCGAGTTGCAAGATATCATCCAACAATGAGAGCCAGCAGCTACGCGATTTCAAATCTACTTGTGTCTGATGCTGCGTGTTATAACCCAATTGATATCTGCCCGTTGGGCGGTATTGACATGTAAGTGAGTTTGCCACAACCGAGGAACACGGCCTGTCCCCGCGTGCTATACAAATGACGCATCCAACATTGCCAAAATCCAGATTTATACCAGTCTATTTATGACCTTTTTCGTTTTCCAGAATACATTTAAACCAGTGATGATCATCTCTTTCATCGCTCCCCGCTATGAGTTGCGTCTCCCCGCCTTGTTCATTGGTATCACAAAACCCAACTCCAACCCCAACACCAAACCACAATTTACTCAGTGCTCAAATTCCACAATCCATCGCCCAAGTAATGCGCATCCTCAATCACAGGCCCTTTACCCTTGGCCTTGACCTCCTTGGTTCCTACGACGAGTGTTCCAACTGCGCATGCATTCTCCTTGCCTTCAGCTATGACAACCACGGGCTCGCCCTTGACAAGCTCTCTGCTCCATCGTCCCTCCTCATCTAGCTTTTGGTCCATCTCTTTGCCCTCTTGTACGCCCTCGGGCGCGCCATCAGCAGGGAGTCTGCCTCCCGGGGAAGTCAAGCCAGGTGCCATGAGGGTGGCGCCCGAGAGGACGAAGCGAATAGCACCGCGGTCTATACGAATGCAAGGGAACGCTTGAGGGAATCGATGGACGAGACGCAGATGGGGAACAAGGATGCCAGTAAGGTCCTGTTGGTAGAATAGAGGTGTCGAGTCGAGAACGTAGAGGGTGTTGCGGTCCGTCAGCTTCATGCTTGAGAGAGAAGCCTTTTTAGGCAAGATCTCGTCGATGTAGGGAGTGAGAAGAGGATATGTGTCGAGGAGGCCCTGGCGGAGGGATCGCTGGACGGATGATTTGAGCTTTTGCTTTGGGGAGCCCTGAATTCTGGTCAAGATTAGACGCGAGCTTTGAGAGGTTACAAGGTGGGGGAGGGGGTTTACTCTTTCTTGAACATTGTGATAATTTAACGGCAGTGCCGAAATAGATGCGATGCTTGAATTGAGCTGGCAGAGTTGTACAGAAATAAATAGAGAGTATAAGATATAGAGAAGCTGGTCTTGTCGTGTCGTGTCGTATCGTGCCTTGGTGGGGTGAACTGTTTTGTTTTGGTGGAAAAGTCAAGTCGACGTGCCCCGCGGCATCGGACGTGGCGGGGTAAATCTCGAGATGCAATAAGAGAGGCACAGCAAAAAGTCTCCAGAAAGATCACAATACACCATTACAACAGAAATATTAGCAAGATAATTCTAAGGGAAAATTCATGATCCTATTATTTCTTTTATGCCTTCGCCATTGGAGGCGAGTCCCGTTCCCATCATTATCGTACATAAAAGTATGCCCCTCCTGCAAATAGAGGGGTCAACCAAGCACCGCCAGATCAGCCCTTGACGACATGTGAAACAGTTCCGTCATCCTTGAGGTGAACGTTGAGTCTGTTCTCGTTGAAGTCCTTTGTGACCATCATTCCGGGCTCGATGATGCGTGTCTCCTGGGGAAGGTCTCGCTTAGCAAAGACCTGTACAGTTGGCGTTAGTAGGGTGTCAATGCAGCATGCAGTGTAGTATCGTGAAGATCATACAGTCTCGGTCGATGTCTCTTCGTCGGAGAGCTTCTTGCCGACGAGCTTGTTCTGCCATTCCTCGGCCTTGTCGCCGGATGTTGAGTTGATACCTGGAACAACAAGAGGCATGATGGGCGATGTATTTGTTTTACGTAGAGTAGAAGATGGTTCGACAGAAGTAGTGAAGTAAACGCTGTAGCAAAGAAAGAAGAGACTCGAGGTGTTGGTCGCTTCTTTTTATACTCAAAGCTTGCGTGCAATCAATGCATTACATACGAGGCAAAAGCAGGAAGCTCAAGCCCAAAGTTGATGACGTAGACTCACATGGCCAATCTCCAGATTCAGTTCGATTGGCTACGCGTCGGTTACTCAAGGGACAAAACATGACGTGCGTGTGAAAGAGGGGGGGACGTTGAAATCGATCAAGATCTCGGGCATTTAATGTTTATTTGCTGGTCAAGAGGAGATGATTTACAAATGATGTGTCTTGGCAGAATTATGCTTTGGTCAATCTCAGGTACAAAAGGCACTGACCACTACCGGTACAAGTGCTGCTCGGCATCTTCAGCCCCTGAACATCACCTGTATCCTTAGTGAGTGTATGGTAGTTTCGGCGCGTTCCGATAAGATAAAGCCATGACGATTGAAGACGGAGAGTATCACTACAACGTTTTGATAGTCAGTCTATAGAAAAACAAGCCTCTAAGAGATGCAGGCGTCTGATGGCGTCGGGATGAAGCGACAGGGTCCATTTCAGCTGCATAAAGTCTATGGATACATGTAAGCAGAGCAAGAAGCAGAGTAAGCTCAAGACTGTTGACCACTTACACAACAAATACCTCTTCTGATTCTGTCCATGGGATGATTTCTTCACTTTGTGTCCAAATATGCTTCTTCACAAACATGCCAATTGTTTCTCCAGGAAACACCCTAATTAACAACATATCGCAATCCAAACATCGACAAAATGGAACCAATTGAAATGTCACTCTCCTTCACCCCACAACCGTCGTCGCACCAGATGCTCAAAAACTTGGCGCCCATTGGTGGCTGCGCCGCCATCCTTGCCAGCTGGACTTGTTATCCGCTCTTTCAGCCACTTCAATCAGCGCTTGCGGGAAGACATGGCAAGGCTTGGGCTTACGTCGTAATCGTAAGGAGAGTCCGAGAGTGAAGTTTCAGTATGCCAGCATAATATCGTTCAGGTTTGAACGGTTGTTACTATTGCGACACTTTATGTGTATGAACTACAGGAAGCAGGCTGCTCTTATAGCGATGTTTGCAGATATGTCTTATTCTCTTTGTTCGTATTTGTCTTTGTCTTGAATCAACAGCTCAGTCCAGCCCAGCTCCATTGATGGTTAGTGGTTTAGCTTGGTTTCCACCTGTGATCCTGCATCATCAGCAAAGCATCAGCATCAGCATCAGCATCAGCAATCATGGACATGCATTGGCTTATTGAGAAGAGTTTTTGACAGACTCGGCAATCATGCACATACATGCACTATCTCTCATAGAATAGTTAGCAATATTACCAGTTATACATCCAAAATTCAACAGAATCATCACAGCCCTAACATCTGCAAAATAATGACCAAGACAAGGACCCTCAATCTCTTCTCACGTACTATCCCCTTTCAGGGCTAGTCCATTGTGGCTCAACTCTTCTCATCCCCGTCCAAAAAGGATCCGTCTCCTCCTCTCCCCTTTTTTTAGCACAAGCAACCCTCTAAAGATCCCCATAATAATAATAACAACCCGTAACACTTTGCTGCCAGCCTGCCAGTGGCCAGTAAGCCCAGCCCAGCCCAGCCCAAAGGCCGCCTCATATCCCCTGCCACTCTCTCTCTCACTGCCTCTGCCTCTTTTTTTTTTACTCCATTTCCAAGGACCCTCACATAGAGAAACCAAGGTTCAGCCCAAAAAAGAAAACGGACGGACAATCCCTTCCATTTCCCATTCGCTTCACTTCGTTTCGCTTGCTCCCTCTCTCCTTGTTTCTTCCTCTCTTTTTCCCTATCCCCATCAAACAACCCAAACAAATCCAACCTCTCTCCCCTTTTTGGATTGAGCGTGTCTTGGTTTCAAGCGCCCAATTCGTAATCGACAACAGAAATTAAAGAGCTTGCTGGGCATCCTCTCGATCGAAACCTAATCTCGAAAAAAATAAATAAAAAACCGTTGAACCCGTCCATCATGCGCTTCTCAACCGCCGCCATCTTCTTCGCTGGCAACGCCCTCGCTGCCGTTCAGCAAGAGTGTCTCGCCAACCACCACGAGGACCTCGCCGCCTTTGCTGACTGTGCCAACAAGGGCGCTCTCTCCTTCTGCCTTTCCAAACTCAAGGAGACCGACGAGGCCGCCCTCAAGTCCTGCTACACCTCCGCCGGCTGCTCCTCCGACGCCGCCGCCAAGGAGGCTCACTACACCTTTGAGCGATGCTCCGAACTCGCCAAGGCCGGTGAGCTCAAGAAGCGCTACAACGCCGCTCCCATGCCAGCTATTCTTCCCCGCGCCGAAGCCGCCGCCGCCATTACCGACGGTCCCATGGCTACTGGTGAGCTCAAGAAGCGTGCCACCGATACCTCAAGAGGAACCAACTGCTACACCACCTTCAAGAAGTCGACCGAGCAGTGTGATCTCGAGACCGTCTCGGATAAGACCAAGACCGCCACTTGTTACACCACCGAGATCAACACCAGCAAATGCAAAGACGAGGTCATCTGCACAACCGATGCCTCATCCGGCGATATTTGCATGACCAAGAAGGAGATGGATACCGCTGGTATCATCATCGCCATTGTCTTCGCCGCTTCAGCCGCTCTCATGCTCGGCTACCTCACCTTCATGTGCTGCCGCGACCGCAAGGAGCAGAAGCGTCTCGTCGCAAAGTCTGAGGCTGTCGCCCTGGCCCGTGCCGCCACAAAGAAGCAGCGCGCTGCTCAGCGCCAGCCCCTCATCCGCAACGCCTCTGGCCAATCTGCCCCTGGCGCCGGCAACCCCTTCCAGGACCGAATCTAGGCGGAACGGTCCCGTCGAGGGAGGGCTATGGGAACGAGGCAGCTGCAGCGTGTTTCCGAAGAGTATTCATTTCAAAACTGAGCTCTTTGGCTCGCCATGGAGCTGTCTCTTCCCAAGCGCTCACCATCCATATATAATGCCTGTGATTGCCAGCGTGGGGAAAATATCCAAGGCTTGAATTTCTTCAAGGCCGCGGATGATGTCTTTTTTGATACCTTGATATCAGGCCCGGAGGGGAACAAACCTTACATGACATGTTTGAGTATTTCGGAGCAATGGGAAAGGATAAAGTCTGCTACTTTGGTGCGCGAATGTATCTATTCATCTACCTTATGAAATGGGGACGGTCACAGCTAGACGTTGAATTAAAGTATTACGTGTGCTTCCATCTGGCCTTTCACATGTTGTTCACGTTGTAGCTTTCCACAAAAATGGTCCCACGCGGCACGTAACTCGCACTTTTGATATGAGTTGTGACGGTTGAAGTCTGTCGAGCACTAACCACTGGCCTTGAAAGGAGAAGCGGGCAAATTCCTGGTCATTCAAGGTCAATCTTTACCAGCCGTATTGGGGTTAGTTGTTTGGCAAGCAACCATAAATCATCGTCACGAACGTTAATCACTTTCACAAGCTTACTACAGACATTATAAGGAACCAGGCAAGGCTGATGGTGCTTATGATCCGCTACTCGAACAAGACTCTTTCATTGAGATCAGCGCTTATATCACGCTGTTCATATTTCCTCATCATTTCCCTTGAACTGCAACATTTGGCAGCAAATCGCACCTGGGTATCCATGCAAGATCTTCCTCTCAACTGTTGGTAACATGCTTGGTCCATACAAGTGATATCTCGTAGTGTTCTGGAAGTGGACCCGAATATCTTTTCACCTCAAAGTGAGCTAATACTTCGGAGTTCAATGTCTCCCCTCATTGAGGAACAATGCCGTAACATTATGTCAACAGCTCGTGTCTTCTGATGAGCTCGACTATCATATTGAGACTCAGTCCGAATCATTTGTTATATGATTCTGTGATTGAAAGATCGGAACGATCAATCTCAGATACGTTTGACGAACCCCTTAGGTGGAAAGATGACCTCCCCCTCTTATGACCTCCAACCAAGGTGATAAGGTGATCATCACAACTAGCAGAAGGCTCAGGACCCAGAGGGGTGCTGTCTCGCACCAGGTCTCTAACAGACACAGAATTGCTGCTAGCTTGTCGGCTCGTCTTAGGCTGCTGAGAATCGTCCTATATTCCCCCTCGCAGTGTTGCTTGACCAGCGACTGGACTACCAATCTCACCTGGAGCGCCAACTGCTCGGTAAAAGCCATCGTTCAGATCGGGTTCCCACCGGACGGTGTGGTTGAAGCCACTATTCTGCCGGATATCAAAGGTACCACCTCCATTGTTGGGATTTCCTTCGGTGTCGCATAGATTAATTAGAACAGCTTCCGAGATATTGTCGCCTGACAGTGCCTCAATTCTTGACTTCAAAATTGAAAGGTCGATATAACCTTCTTGATCACCCGAGCCAGCGAGTTCCTGGCAAGCCTGGCAGAGCATTGCGCGCAGTTGGGGGAAGCTAGGGTGTGGCGAAGTTCGAAGAGAGTTCATTGCACCAACAGGAGCCATGCCAAACCCCGGTGGTGCACTCGGTGTACCCCATACAGGATTGTTAAGTCCTGGAGGAGGCAGCGGATGGCCACCTACGCCAGGAGGGCCCCACGGGTTGGGGGCTAGTGGAAACGCCGACGGTAAGAAGGGGCTCGTGGTATAATCAGGTCTGGGTCCAGGAGGCTGATTTCGCACGCCCATGATGCCCTCAACCTCGAGTGGTTCGTCATCCTCCAACAGAGCTCGACTACCCAGATGTGCAGTTTCATCCTCTTTGTCGTCAGACGAGCGACCGAGATTTATGCTTCCAGGGCGTCCAATAGGAGCAGGTCGCCCAATAGGTTGTGCTGGAGTTGGAGGCGTGTCGAATTGAAATGAACTTTGCCGATGATGCGTTGATGGAGGAATCTCCGTTGGCATCACGAAACCATTCATGTCAAATTGATCCACGCCAGGCTGGGAGAACCCTGGCGGTATCGGTAAGGGAAATCCACGTCCAGCTGGCCCGTTAATGCCAGGAGGATGCATCATTGCACTAGAGCCATGTCTGAACGCTGAAAAGCCATCCTGTGACATGCGGTTAGGGAAACCAGGTGGGGCTGGGTGGTGGTGTAATCCTGGAGGCGGATGCATTCCCATCGGAGGTATCTGGAAAGGAGATTGTCCCGGCAGTCTGGGTTGTCCGTTTGTTGGCGATACCGAGTGAGAATGCTGTGTACTTGCACTTCCATGGCGCTGGCCAATTAGACCAGGACTCATGATAGGTGTCATCGAATGAGGCGAAGGGTTTTGGCTTGCAGATGGAACTGTAGCAGATTGCGCTGCACCATCTTGTTGTGACAGGGTCCGAGGTCGTATAGGAGTTGGTGCCTTGGACATCACAGGAGTAGCGACGGGTATCTTGGGGGATGCGTAGCTTGCAGGATTCGACGGTTGTTGTGGAAGGGCGGTCGGAATTGGTATCGGGTGTTGTGAACCACGCTTCGGGATTTGGATTGGCTGTGATGGGTGACTTGCTGCCTTCTGAGCAGCCGCCTTTTCCTCTTTCAACTTCTCCTTAGCTTCTCGAGCTGCTTGAGCGTCCTTTTGAGCTTTGGCAGCACGAGCCTCTTTTTCCCTCTTGTCACGCTCTTGCTTGTCCTTGCGTTCCTGCGCCTCACGCTCCTTCTCCTCCTTTTCTTTCTGTCGCTGTTCTTCCCTTAGCTTCTTTTCCTTTTCCTTGGCTTCGCGAGCCTTGCGGTCTTGTTCGGATCGCTCCTGAGCTCGGCGTTGTCTCTCTGCCTCCTTACGTAAGCGAGCTTCTTCTTCGGCCTTCTTCTGCGCCTCCTTTAGCTTTCGTTTCTCTTCAGCCCTGGCTTTCTGTTCAGCAACCCGTTGCTTCTCGGCTTCCAGTCGAGCAGCGTCTGCAGCAGCCTTCTCGGCCTCTTTACGCGCCTTCTCTTCAGCTAGGGCTTGCTTCTTTTGGGCAGCCTTATCCTTCTTCTTCTGTGCGTCCTTGGCTTTCTTAGCTTTCTTCAATTCGGATTCTCGATCTTCGGCCTCAAGCTCTTCTAGAAGCCTCTGCTGACGCTCCTTGGCGACTTTCTCCTTGTACGCTGAGAGAACCCTTTGTTCGAACATGCGAGCGGCAAATATTTGGAACATGCGGCGGCCTTCCTCCATTCGTTGCTCCTCCGTCATTTGGTCCTGGCAGCAACACTCAGTATGGGACTGGGATGGTATCACAGAGGGGTTTGAGTATACCTCTTCCTCCTCATACTCCTCATCCTGGCTATCATCAAAGTCATCTTCCTCGTCCTCGTCTTCGTCGTATTCGTCTTCTTCAGGTGGGGGATGATTATGAGGATTGGAGTATGAGCCATTGGGGTGACCGTAGCCTCGTGAGAAGTGTTCGCGGGCGTCTTCTTCCCTTGCCATCCTACGTTCGGCAAGCTGCTCCATCATTTCGATGAACCGCTTGCCGTCGTTTTTCAGGAGGTCATCCGCCACGGTGAGAATACCACCTAAGTCCATGTTACCATATCTGTGGAGAAGTGAATCAAGAAGTTTCGTACCCTTGACTTGGAGGCTGTTGCCAAACGTCAAGAAATCGGCGACGTCCTGTTCATGTGGGTTTTGATATTCTTCGGGAGGTTCGTCGTCGCTATAATCGTCGTCCTCCACTTCGTCTTCACTGTAAACCTCTTCCAGCTCATCCTCGTCTTCATCATCCCCCACATGTTCGACTATTCGGCCGCGCGATGGTGGGCGGTTGGCATAACTCGATGGGACACCCCGGGGCGGTCTTAGAGCAAAATCTCGAGCTGATGGAAGCATGGGTGGTCCCTCGCCTTGGTTTGCGAATTGTTCGAGCTCTAGGTAGTAGGCATCGTAGAGGCCTTCCAATTCTTCTTCAATCGCATTCCGCTTTCGTCCACACACGGTGCAGCTGCATGTGTGCTTCTGTTGCTCCTTCATCTTCTTGAGAACAGCATCCTTCTCAACTTTGACCAAGGATTTCCGCTCGTCTTCGCCCAACCCAAGCCAGAATGCTTTTATGCGTTCGCGCTCTTCTTGATTGCTTGTACTCCATATCTTATCGCGTGACATTCCAGAGCCTTGCGACAAGTTCGATTGGGGTTCAGATTCAAGAGTTTCCGGGACTAGTGATGCAGGATCGCCATTTCCTCCCTTCTTCTTCTTCTTCCGATTCTTCTTCGATTTGGAGTCCGAAGGTGGGTGACCGTTTGTAGTAGGGCCTGTTAATTCGCTCGCCATGATATACTCGTGCTCATCGTCGCTTTCGACCTCTTCATGGTCAGCGGGGCCACGGCCTGACGTAGAACCTGCGCTTGCACCACCACTAGCGACATTGTTGGTAGGCCCATTCGCAGCTTGCTGAGCAGCTTTTAGAGCAGCCTTCTGTCTACGCTTCTGCTTCTTGCGGTTGACTGTAGGAGCAGGGCCATTGTCGGGGTCGGAAGGCTCTAGTGGGGGGGCACTGGCTTTAGCAGCTGTGGGGGTCGAAGGCAATGAAGACTCAGAGGTAGCGCCCTTAGGTACGGTGATAAACTTTGAGCCGTCCTTGTTGGTGTATTTTGCCGTATTTCGTGGCGATACCGGAGTTTGGGCGGTCGGTCTTTGGTTGTTGGCCGGCATCGTAGGTTACGGAAGCAAAGCAATACAGGGCATGAAGATGCTGTGCGCGACACGTGTCTGTCGGTGGGAGGACGGTATATGAGGAAGATGGTTCTGTAATACGCGAAAGCGTGTCAGCTTAAGAGCGGAGGGTATCGCGCGAGTCGAAACGGTGAAGTCGTAGTCGTTAGTCGGCTGCGGGCACGTTGCAAGTGGAGGGTCTCTGGGGGCGGCTCAAAATGAGGCACTCACAGTCGGAGAGCGAGCGGCCAAGGTCAGGGTTAGGTCAGCGATGACGCCTGCGGGGAAGAGGCCCAATGAATTGATTGTTATTTCTGCTGTTATAAGATCGTGAGCGCAGTGGGAGGGCTATATAAATACTTCAGATTGAAGATAAGAGAGTGCGAAAATGTCGTAACGCTCTTTGTTTGGTGTTGTTTGATGCTTCAAGGCTCAAGGCTCAAACAAGATGGGACGTTAGAAGTCACTCTTTGGTGGAGTTGCATAGCACCTGTACTTTCTCATGCAGCCGGACCTGCCCAGCGACACCGTGATGTGGTCAGGCACGCATCTGATTGACGGGATGTGCCCCGCTATTCCCCTAGCCTGGTGTGGCCTGGTGTGATCTTGCACGTGATGTTGAGATCTGGCGATTTGGTTTGTTTGTGCCTTGGTGAGGGTGGGGTTACAAACAGCAACCTTGATGTCAACGTCACTCATCTGGGGGCTACCCTGAACCTGGGGTCGAAGCAAACAAAGACAATCAATTCTCTGTTTGGCAATCCCTAGAAACCCAATTCATTTTATTGCTACTTCTTAATGGCATTATATATTGTTTGTTGTTTTTTAATTGCACAATAAGCTTTTTTGCGTAGGTGCATTCCAACAATCGTAAAGCACATCTGATAAACATCTTTAGTCTCGTGACTCTTTCTTACCTCGATATTAACTCCAAAGATTTCCATATGGATAACACCGCCCTTTACTTGGTAATGATGCTTTAGATTAAGCACTTCATCAGTGTGTCAAAAGACACAATATTCTGAACCAAGGGGATGATAATTAAGCAGGTAGCAAAGCCTGCTAATCTTGTCCTAACTTATCTCCAACTTGTCTGAGTATTTCGTCACTGAGGATCAAAAGTCTCAACTCTTTGCCATCCATCAGGCAATTCCTTGGCAAAATGTGATAAGGGGACCAATGCTTGCAATCCATGGATGCTTGTTTGTTTAAGCACAAACGGATCCTGCGGCTTTACCTTAGGTTATTAACGGTGGAAAGCACCCGCTCCGTTTGCGAGATGATCAACGCTCCATCGACACAATAACCTTACCGGGCCTCAGGGTGTCAGAGAAGTGAAGACTCTCAATCAGCTAGGCAAAAACAAACTAGTCAAAGAGTATGCTAAGTTTACCCTACAATCATCCTAAACTTGCCTAAGTCTTTTTGTCACTTAGGATGAAGATCCAAGAGGCCTGGAGTTTTCTGACCTCTCCTAGCCCGGGAGCCACCAAGGCAGATCATCATCAGATGAAACAGGCTCGAATTAGGATCTTCATACCTCACGTCGATGTGCAGAACAAATTCGACCGCCGAAATCATCATCTACAGGCACCACGATAGCAGCCGATGTTGTGCAACGTTAAATATGACCCAATCGACGTAAGCAAGAACCACACGACAGACTCATAGACTCGACTCTATCTCTAATTCTCACAGCTGGATGAGACCATGTGGAACGAAACTACGACATCCATCTCGGCGCGCAAACTCATGTGTGTGACAAGATACCAAACTGAGGCGATGCCGTGCTGTTCCTTGTCTATGCATGTTGCAAATGACAGAGGACAGCATCGACGGCAGAGGACGACGCAACATGTTTCGGCTATTTGTCCACACATGGGCAAAGGATTCTCTCAATCGCTGGATTTTGCCCGTACAAACGCCGCTTGAAGTACCACTCACATTGGATCAGTGGTGATGGGAAGGGTAAACGGATGCGATCTCTGCCCACCAAGAGTGAGGAATATGCAGGTGAGACTCAAGCAACCATCAAGACGCTGACAGCTATGCATGCATCCTTGGGATGAAGGATGGTGGCATCACCTGTAAACACCACCGCAGCCTTGTAGGGCAGTGAGGTTATTGCCCATTGTGACATCGGCCACGAGATATCGTTGTTGCATTAGACTTAAGCAGACAATAAAGTGAGACGGCCCAACTAGCTCATCGGGTATGCCCGTATGCTGTCATGAAGGATGCACGCAGGTGAGAATTGAACTCTCTACACGAACGTCAGAAAGGAGAACAACCCTGGAGGGACGTTTGCAGACAAACGAAACGTCAGCAATGCGGACCGCCGGGTTAACTCACAAACACCAATTTTTCTCCAGGAATCCATA
The DNA here is from genome assembly GCA_002982035.1 of Fusarium algeriense. NCBI lineage: Eukaryota > Fungi > Ascomycota > Sordariomycetes > Hypocreales > Nectriaceae > Fusarium > Fusarium algeriense. Next base: position 54,673 of record PVPY01001208.1, on the reverse strand, counting down.
TCATTTGTTAGCGTGAGGGAGCCAAGAAGATGGAGCGCATTAAACGGGATCATCCGCAATATGGTCGAGTTGACCTCATCCAATGCCATCAGTAGCATGGCATGAAGTCTTTGAGACACGAGCTAGGGTTCAGTTTCTATTTCTATTTCTAGGGGACTTTTAAATCATCGCTGCACAACAGGCAATAAGCGTCAGTGCTAAAGCAGTAGTTCGTCCTGCCCCTTGGTCTCCAGGGCTCCATGGCTCCAGGGCTGGTTTGGTTCCTGTTTTTAGCTTACCGGCTGGCGGGACTGGGTTAGGCTGCACAGCCTCAAATGGCGGCGGCCATGCATTTTAGCTTCCCAGCAATAGGATTGGCTGGCATGACGAGCATCTCAAGAGTCCAATGTCTAATACTCCGAGTACAGACAAGGGCACTTTTGATGTGGACCTGTTGATATGCCTGTCTAGATCTGAATTTTGTCGTTACTGTCGTATTGAAGGATACCTTAGCCCTGTTGTCTATTGAAGCTGTCAATGTCGAAACAAAACACACACAGCTAATTCGTCGAAGAGGGATATGAGCATTGAAGATGATAGAACTGATGAGCTAGGCTCTGGCGGAGTTGAGTTGAGCGGTTCCATGACGAAACTCTCCACCGGCTTCCGGTTACCTAATTGAATCTCCAGTGACGATTCATGATGGATGCCGAAGCGGAACGGCACTGCAATTTTGTTTCCAACTGGCCGCCGTTAGAGATTGTTCTCCAAACCTTGACTGGTTTCTTTCCATTGAGCTGGTAAATGGCGGAGAATGTCAGAATTAACCGAGCTGGCTTCAATCAGATTACTTGTTTTGGATATACTGCTGTGGATGCTCCGCCACAGGGGGCTTGCTGTTTGCTGCAAGCCCATCAACTCATGATGGGATAATCAGATGATGCTGATGACAAAACTTCCAATTGAAGTCGTTCAGTGACTGTGTCAAGCTACGTAGCCAATATGTCAGAAGATGCCATTGTAACGATCCATTCTCCGGCACATCTCGTGTACCTTAATCCATGTCGATCAACATCCACAGCCATTCAACAAGAAGCAAAGCAACTCACGCTGTAGAAGCCCACTTTGAGATAATGCGCAGTCCACACAAGCAGCCCAGCTGTCACAGAACCTATACTAGAGAACTTTTCAGGGCTGTCGTCCTCCACTAAACCTCACCTCATCCTCAGCTAAAAAAGGCCCCCGGACCCGTTTTCTACGTCTTTGCCCCACATCCCCGTCCAGGGGAGCCGAGATGTAGTTGCAGTGCACTGCAGTACAGTGAGTGAGTACAGTGCAGTTGAGTCCACGGAAACGCGGGCTATCCACCACCATCACCGATGCCACCACCGTCGCCGTCGTAAACAAGCCCGGCTGTTCCAACAATAGAAAGAGGCTGCCTCTCTAGCTTGAGATCTATAACTTACATACTTTGGAGATGTCTTTAATTGGCATCTGACTATCGATCTATTCATTCCTTAACATTTCGAATGACTCGTTTCGTCTTTCTACACAATATTCAAGATTCTGATCCATATCAGCCCAGCCCAATGCGCCTCAGCTCCGTCCTAGACTGAGACTAAAGAAGCAGGCCTGACAAAAAAAAAGCACAGCACCACCTCACCACAGTCCTTCACTGTCCTATCATCTCGGTCAATCAAACATCTCCCTCATCAAGTCCTGCCCGTCAGTCTTCGGCTCGTATTCCCAACCCGTTAAACATCATTCTTTTGGCTTCTTTCTTGTTTCTCTCCTATTCTGTTCTTTGCAGAACTTGTCTATCCAACCAACGCCCTGACACTCGTTCCGTCCCACCGCCATTACTTTCACCATTAAAACCGCCCTGATCTCACTACTACATAAGCACAGCACAGCACAGTACAGTACAGCACAGCACACCCTGGCGGCTGAACCGTGTACTAGCACCGTATTTACGTACTGCCTGCACCTGGCTGGTTCCATCTCTGGGCCTGTTCCTCCTCGCTCCACGTCCGCGCGCTCACTCAGGTCCGAACGTCCCTTGTTACTTTACTCACCCATCTTCCAACAATTCTCTTACCAAAAACTCCGTTGGCGAAAAAAATAAGGGGTCCTATCCCAGATCTCGACGACATTTCTCTGACCGAACCGAGCTAACTCTCCCATTATTCATCTTCGCTTTTTGCATATCAATCCAGTCCAATCCAATCCCTTGCGGCTTAGCTTAGCTTGTTCCTGTTGTTATCACCGCGACGACGCCCTCTTGATCACTGTAGCTCGTGGCTCTTCCATCCATAATCAATCGACGACAACGAATAACCGACGCATTACCCAGATCTGGGGCCCGTAGTAGACTCCAGATCCGATTCCCTCCTACGATTAGTCTCGAAACGTCACCATCACGTAGCCTCGAGGCCATAGAACTCAACCATCATGAGCGCAAATCCTAGCAACGTTATCCGCAGGTACGACTTCATCGCGCTCCCAAGCAACGCCCCCCCTCCGTTCCAAAACGATACCTCTCCCTGCTTCGCCAATCACGACATGCTCAAGATATTTGATGATCAATCAAATCGCTAACAATGTTTATTAGGAAGTTGGTGATAATCGGTGACGGTGCCTGCGGCAAGACCAGTTTGCTGAGCGTATTTACGCTAGGTTACTTTCCTACAGTGAGTCCCCCAAATCTACATATCGTCATCAAACCCTGCTAACCTGCTTGTAGCATTATGTGAGCCTTGATCGAAACCCCTTTGCGACGACGAATATTGACCTTATTTTAGATCCCTACAGTCTTTGAGAACTATGTGACGGATTGCAGAGTAGACGGCAAGTCCGTTCAGCTTGCTCTATGGGATACCGCCGGCCAAGAAGACTACGAACGATTACGACCGCTCGCCTACTCAAAAGCCCATGTTATTTTGATAGGGTTTTCCGTCGACACCCCAGACTCCCTTGACAACGTTAAGCACAAGGTACGGCCCCTTCGGCATGCGCTCTGCGCTTAGTGATGAACCCTGGAAAGCTGACGTGTTTCCCCTGCAGTGGATTGAGGAAGCCACCCGCCTGTGCATCGGCGTTCCCATTATTCTCGTTGGTCTTAAGAAAGATCTTCGAGAGGATCCCGTCGCGATCGAAGAAATGCGCAAGAAGTCGCTCCGATTTGTGTCTGAACATGATGGAGAGGCAATTGCTCGAGAAATTGGCGCAAAGCGATATCTAGAATGCTCCAGTTTGAGCGGCGAAGGCGTCGATGACGTGTTTGAGGCTGCTACTCGTGCTGCTCTGCTGACCTTTGAGAAGGGCGAGGGCGGCGGTTGCTGCGTTGTGCTGTAAAAGGTCAGCCATACGCCTACGAACGAACCAGCGTCCACGCCCGTTGGATGCATTCGCACCAAACATCAGGGACACTCCGCAGTTGGTCCCAGATATATCTTCAAGCGATCGATCACCAGTTCGCCTCGACCGCACATATCAAGATATGTTCAGACATCTGGAGACGAACGTAAAATGTTGGATCATCAGGGAATCAATTCAGGATATAGAGGATTTATTGCTCGGCGCCCCAGGAGGATAACTTCCCTATTTTATACTTCACGCTCACTCACCCTCAAAACTCACCATTTCGAAAATGAGGCCGAAGGTAACATCACCTTACGGCGTTCCGGCCGACCCCATACCATTTACTATCTATCTCTTATACGGCCGATCTTCTCTCGAATGCCGACATCCTCACTATTTACGTTTCCTTCTGGCGTTGCTATTTGAGAGACAATTGACACTCCAAGGCTCACTCATTGAGTGTTCTCAGATACATACAACAAAGAGCCTACCGTCCTGCCATACGCATCTATTCTCATTTACTTTATGATCCTGAACTGCATTTTGGACCTTTTTTGATAACTGGTCGCTTTATCTGACCTCGCACTCTTAATATCTGAGCGGAACTGCAAACATTTTTATATACTTGGCATCCTGGAGAGACAAAAATCGGAGAAAAAGCTGGGTGTATGGGAAGAAGGAAGAACACTTGCATGATTTGGTTCGAGCGGAATAAGATACGCATATTCACTCTCTGTATTAATAATTGGAATAGCGGCATAGAACTGGCTTTGTCGAGCATTGGAAAGATGAGAGTGAAGCAATGGTATGGGTTAAGATGATGGGAGATTGGTGCTGTCGTTTACGGAGCTGATACTTAATGAGAGTGATGATCTTTGCATACAATTTGCTCATAACTACCCACCTTTCCTTTCCTCTCGGAGGGTTTGGTGGGCTCAATAATCGTAAACATTGGCTGTCTAACCACTATTATCCAGCAGCTGCCTAAAATACATACAGTACACTTTTTATTCTAAGCCCATTTCGTGAATTCAAACACTAACTGTACAGTTTAATCACTGTTCCTCTTCCAGTCGTGGTTCCATGCATTCTTGGCTGGGTAATCTGTCTGGTAACGCGCATACTCAATCGGAATTGCGTCGAGTCCCCAGACACCCTTCTTTTCCATAGCAACACGGTACAAGTAGCCCTCGTCTCTGTTTCCGGGACCAACTGTTTTGCGCAGCTCCTCACACGCATTATACATGCCGTGGAAGATGCGAGAGCGTTCTTGCTCAGTTGCTAGGTGCTGCTGTCGACGGAACAGCTGCCAAGCACGGTGGATGGTCCAGTGGCGGAGGTATCGAAGACGAGCCATTCGTAGAGGAGGGGGAGCGGGGGAGAACATATTTTGGCGGAGCGTGCGGATGCGGTAGAAGTTTTCGGATTTCGGTGCTGCGTGCTTTCGACGAGGAGGGACCTTGCCCGCATTGGGGTTCTTTGGCGCGGCCTTGGGAGGTGTGCGAGCAAGCATATTCGCTGTGGTAGAGAAAAGACGAGTGGTTTGCGTCGTGGGAGCAGGCTGGCGGGTAAACAGCCCGCGGAGAGAGAATATTGAAGACATCGTAAGGTATTGTGGTGTGAAGCAGGTCGGGAGCGATCGAGATGCTGATCAAGGTCCAAACTTCAAAATAATCGTATTTCCAAGGATAGAAAACAATATGTTGCAAAAAGAAACGGCGGTAATACTCGTTCGGTCGGTCAATTTCTCGTCTCAATTCTGCACAGCTAGAGGTGCATTGACTTGGTTTGCCTGGACTTGATTGCCCTGGTTGGTCTCTGGAAAGAAGGCTTGTACTTGTTGATCAATCAATTCCATGTACGGTTGAAGCTCGGCTCGGCAGTTTTTAAATTGAGGCAAGTTATACTTGACATTCGGGTTGTAAACGTCGTAGGCGAAGTCTGGACGCTTGTAGAGGCTCCAAATGTCCTGCGCGAGGAAATTGTTAGCCTCAAGTCGGTTCGGGTTAATATTTGACCGCATCCAGGCCAATCCTAAGTCCAACCTCAACTCAGACTTTGAAGATTTGACTTCGACGATGATTGATCGAAGATCCTCAAATCATTGCCTGAATTCCTGAATTCAGACTCAGATGGGATATTCGATACGAATTGCACTGCAACAAGGAGAACTAGGAGGTTGCATACTTACCTCATCTTGAGGCTGACTTTCATAAATCAAGAGATTTTGACCATTACTATAGAGAAACTCTTGATATGCCATGCGTGACATATGAACATGCCAGAAACTTGCGAGACTTTCAAGCGATTGGCCTGTAGCATTTATAAGAAGGCTTTCCAAAGGATGTAGGATACTCCTATCCACATCTTTGAGGCGAAACATAAGCCACGCAAGCTCTTGTATCACTACATGCTTCGCTAAACTTTCGCTGTACATTGGGCTCGGAAACTCGGTATCACTGTTCAGTGAACAAAAGCACCAAGCTTCCCAGATGATGTCGAAGTGCCCAGGATCGATTTCCGGCTTGGTGCGTATGAAGTTCAGCCTCGGGTATTTGTCTATGTGATCTCTGCCGACATGCATCTGAATCAAGCTGATGAACAATTCCGTGGCTGGCCTCCAAAGATATTTCGCACGTCCAAGGTACTCACGATAGCTCCGAGGGACTTGGCCTTGAAAAAGGAAATTCATCGTGGTTGGGTGGTCGTTGTTCGTCCTTGGGCCAGCTTCTGTGAATGGTAAAGGGTTCTGGAATCGGAAAATGAAAGTTCCACTAGAGTATCCGAAGAAATAGCTACCAAAACGACGCATGGCATCGAAATGAATGACTCGGATGGTTGAATGCTGGCCCGGATTCATCTCGATCTCTACTAGCTTCGCTACCTCGACTTTCGCTACCATCATTCTTTCATCAGGAATGAAGTAGTGTAGAGTGACTCTGTCGTCAGGGAATCGGAAAGCCCATCTGGGATCGACTTTTGGGAGAGCAATTCTGGCAAGCTCATTGTGATTACTGATGAGAGTTTCCTGCACCTCGACTGGCAAGCCCGGTAACTGTCGCTTTTCAAGTAGATGGTGGCAAACAAAGTAAAGCTTTTGGTCCTGCATATTCATGTTGAACTTCTCGTCGAGAAACTGAAGGATAACCCCGTATCGGATCTTTTCGGTCTGTGCTAGTGCATCATCCCACACGGCAAAACCGTGCATCTGGAGGAACTTCTTATTTGGACATATGTTTACCAGCATTTCGCAAGCCCGACAAGCGTTCATATCGTTACCCTTGCTTGGGATGGGATCACGACGGACAGGCCGAGACCCTCGAGGTTCGGGCATATAAGTGAGAATGTTAGAGTTTATCAAAAGGCAATGTCAAGGAATACATACTGTGCCGACCTGGGAACAAAAAGAGAGTGGAATAGCAGGAATGGATGCACTTAATAAAACGGATGAAATACGACGAAAAGAAGAAGTTGAAGGAAAACGGGAACGAGAACGGAAAATCAAATCGAAGAGGGAAGGCAGCCTCCATCCTTATACTGAAAAATCACTTTACCTTTGTGCTCTGACTCTGTGTCATAGGTAACTTCTGTCCAGTGCCGGGCCGTTGAACTTACCTATGGGAATAGGAGTTAAAGCACAAGCAGTGTTGCCTGGCTCTAAGACTTTGTCGATGCCAAAATTTAGGGTGCCGTATCACAGAACTATCGCTGCTGCTTACCTTGTGTACAGCAGTCGTTGAAGAGAGTACGGCCCTGAGCCAAAATGCCCATATTCTTTCGAGGAAAATCTTGATCAGCCGAATTTGCTGACAGCTTTCACAGTGATATACTAATCAGAAGATCTGAACAAAATCAAAGAGCCTCAGAGCCATAGGAGATTTCGCAGCCGTAAGGTTTGTGGTGGCGTAGGATAGTAGAGCGAAGACAAACCATGTGGACCAGAACCTTAAAACCAAAAGCCAGTAGGTAGTGTTTGTGGTTATTGCAATCACTCAAAAGATGATTATCTGCAAAAATAAGAAATCAGTGATAGGATCAGATGGAAAGTATTAGGAAACCTGCGTCTTCAGCTCTTGGGCGATAAGATTGTCAATACGCAACGTTGACCCCTTCAAAAAGGGGCATCCATGGTTCTTAGTATCCGGGTATCCTAACTCTTAAAAACAAAGTGCCTGTAGAGATTTGACACGATTAGGAATAACATCACTTGAAACCAAGATTTGCGCTAATTAACTTAGATAATGAAAGAGACAAATGAACGTCGTTGGTTGAAGTAACTTCATTGAGTCATCGTGGAATGAGTTCTGATCCCTTTCCTCCCGCCCATTCACTGCCACTTTCAGCCGCCCTCTTCAGGCACTGTCTTCCCAGAACCGACTCTTTCACTACTTTAAATTCATTCAAACGATTTCTATTACTTTTTTTCCCCCACACCCTCCTATTGTTCCTTTTCACCACAAACAACAACCTTCACACTAACCACTCACAAACCCATCACAAACCTACCTAGACCAACAAGACATCCTTCACACATCTACTAAGCGTTTTCAAAGGTATGGCAAATATCTTCCTTCTCAAGATACAAGCAGAAATTGATAAAGAAAGAAGTCAGGGGAAAACAACATGGACAGTCCTTACACGAGCAGTACTGACTTGTCTTCGGACTCCGAGTCCGATAATGTTCCTCAAATCGATTATTATTGGACTAGACACCGGGCCCAGGAACCTTTAGAGGGGCTTGGTGTGCACGAAAATGGGCCCAATACCGCTCTTGAGGACCTTAATGACGTCCCTCCTGACGATGATGATGACTCTGAGATTGAAGAACCTGAAGACGGGTATAAGATGGTCGACGGACCGCTTACTAGAGGGGCGATGCACCGAGATCGTTCTATGAACGAGCTCCCACCCGAGGACCCTATGGAGCTTCAGTTTGACGACTGGGGAATGGTTGAAGTCCCTCGCGGTGCCGCTTATCATGAGAACGAAGAAGAGGGTCACCTAAGGTATGAATTTGCACTTCCTTTTGGCTCCCATCCATCGGGGACATTCTCTGCAGAACTACCAAACTGACTCGTGAAAGCACCTCCAACCTTGTCCAGAACGTTCCTGGAACAGAGGCACAGCAAGGAACGCTTGCTGTCACAGCCCAGATTGCGCAGAACAATCTGATTAGGTCATACAGCAACCTTTCCGGCGGGCTTAGGTATACTGCTCAGCTTGCCCAGAATGCCATGGCGGTTACCACCCAAGCTGGAAGCCATGTCGCTGAAGGAGCTTTGCGAGCTGGAAATGGTATGGCGATGCAGGTTCAGGAGTGGTGGCCCAATGTCCCTCGTATCATCAACCGTGGGGTGTTGGCCCCTCTGACTGAGCTTGTGCTAGAGGGTGTCCAGTCTTTGCCGCCTTCGGACTCCATCATCCGTCCACAGGGACGACGGATGCATCAGGGTTTTCGATAGCCGCGGGCATCGTTGTTGCTGTAACTGCTGGTTGGGTGCAGTGACCTGACTTCTAAAGACACAGGAACAAACATTATAGGGATACCTGAAACATGGAAGGCTTTGTTGTGATTTGGGTTTTGCTTTAAGGGATGATATCAATGTATTGGAACAAAGCGATCAATCATGGAGTTTGAGGAGAATGGACATTGGAATGTGCTGGCGCAAACAGGACCTGTTGCCAAAGAAAGGAACGTGGAACAAGGAAGCATGCAGGACCACGCATCAAGGACTGGGGTATATAGAGAAAAGTTGTTTTATTATGCCAAAAAAAAAAAAAAATGGTAATGCCATCAACCGACCAAGTTAAACTCCATGTAAAATGCCTCAATCATTTACCCATCTTGATCAAATCATCATTAGTGCTCGTGTTTCACGTTGTTAAGATCCCTAAACTCGCCGCGCAGGCTCTCGATACCTTCCGCCTTGACCTCGTCGACGAGCTTAGCTACCTCGGGAGCGATGGCGTTCTCGTCAAATCCAAAGTACTTGTAGGCGTCTTTGCCGGGCAGGGACTTGCCGAAGGTGGTCATTGAGTAGCCAGCATCGGCGTATCGTTCCCATCCATTGACAGCATAGGCTTCGATGATAACTCGAGGTGCGTTGGAGCGGTATTGAAGGACTTGACGCTTGTACTCGAGAGGTTGTGAGTTGAAAAGACGCTGGCAAGGGAATGAGACGACGCGGGCCTTAATACCGAACTTCTCCTTGAGGACATCGTGAGTCTTGACGGCGAAGACCATTTCGGCACCGACGCCGATGAGAGTAACGTCGGCGTTTTCCTCCTCGATGAAGACGTAGGCACCCTTCTGGACTCCATCGCGACTGGAGTACTGGGGGTATTGCTCGAGGTTCTGGCGGGAGAGGGAGATAATAGAGGGAGTATCCTTGGCCTCGAGGGCGGTAATAAAAGCACCGGCCGTCTCTTCGGTGTCGCAAGGTCGGATGTAGAGGAGGTTGGGCATGGAACGGTATAGAGCAGGAAGGGCGATAGGTTGATGGGTTGGGCCATCTTCGCCAGTACCAATCGAATCGTGGGTGGCGATGTGGATGGCCTGGAGGTTTTGAAGAGCGCCCATACGAACACCAGGAGCGGCGTAGATATAGAACATGAAGAAGCTGGAGGTGACGGGGAGGATGGTGCCCTTGTTGTAAGCGGCGAGACCATTGGAGATGGAAGCCATAGCATGCTCACGGATACCCCAGTGGATGTATCGACCAGAGTAGTTGCCATTGATGCCGCAGGTAGTCTTCAGGCCGGGCTGCTACTGTATTAGTGATAGACTACTTTTGAGTTGACAGAATACTTACATGCTGGAAGTCAACCTTGTCCTTCCAAATCATGTTGACAGAAGGTGACAGATCAGCTGTGCCGACCATGAAGTTCTTAATTTTAGCAGCTAGGGGGTTGCAGATGATACCGGCCGACTTTCGCGAAGGTGTCGGAGCAGTAGGGAACGACTCCTTGACAGGGATAATGCTTCGCCAGTCTTCAGTAAAGCGGCCCTCAACACGCTTCATGAACTCTTCATGTAGCTCAGGGTACTCCTTGTTGTAGGCGTCGACAAGGCTCTTCCAATCTTCGACGAGACGGTCACCACGGGTCTTCCGGTCGCGGAAGAAGCTGTAGACCTCTTCAGAAACGACGTAGTGCTTCTCGGGGTCCATGCCGAAACGCTCCTTGACGGCTCTGACACCGTCAGGACTGAAAGCTGCACCGTGGGCTTTAGCATCACCGGCAACCTTACTACCGACTCCAATGATGGTGTGAATGTTGATGAAGGTGGGCTTGTCGGTACTGGCCTTGGCCTTAAGGAGGGCCTTGACAATGCCTTCGACGTCGAAGCAGCCATCTTCAACCTCGATAACGTCCCAACCGCAAGCTCGCATCTTAGCATTGACGTCCTCGGTGTTGCAGAGATCGACGCTACCGTCGCAGGTAACCTGGTTGTTATCGTACATGACAACGAGGTTGTTGAGCTTCCAATGGCCAGCCAGTTGAATAGCCTCAAGGGCAACACCTTCTTGTAGACAAGCATCACCGATCATGCAGTAAGTCATATTGTTGATGAGTTCGTATTTGGGCTTGTTGTAAGTGGCAGCAAGGTTCTTGGACGCCATAGCGAGACCGACGGCATTAGCGATACCTTGTCCAAGGGGACCGGTCGTCACTTCGATGCCCTCATGCTCAATCTCGGGATGACCGGGTGCCAATGAGTCGTAGTTTGACGAGTGGTAAGACTTGAGGTGCTCGAAGGTCATGGCCTTGTAGCCTGTGAGATGAAGGAACGTGTACTGAAAGAGACATGTGTGGCCGTTGGAGAGGACGAAGCGATCGCGGTTGAAGTAGTCAGGGTCGTTGGGAGAGTACTGCATCACATACTTCCAGAGGGCGAGGCCAATGGCCGCCATTCCCATGGCACCTCTATAAGACAGTCAGTAAATGGCATTTATTTGCTCTGAATAGTTGTAAGTCTTACCCAGGGTGACCGCCTTTGAACTGCTGGCAAAGATCAGCGATTAAGCAACGAAACTGTCGCAGGGCAAGATCAATTGTCTCTGCGTCATCGTTCTTGATCAACTTGACAACGTTAGAAAGAGCCACAGGCTCTTCTTGTGTCTCTGGAGTGATTGCCATAGGTGCCATCTTGAATTGGTCTCTGTGATGCTCTTACAAGACAGTGAGATAATGAATAGGCTCAGAGGAAGCCGACAGCGCCTCTTGAGTTATAGGAATTTCTATAAAAAAAAACATCTTCTGCGCGTGATATTTCTCAGAACGACGATGATGTTCGTTGTGGCCATGGCCTGCCGGATCTCCCCAACAGGGTAGGGGAAAGCGCCGTGAGGATACTTGTGTTTGCCATTCGACGTGGGGTTCTCGATGAGTTTGACATTATTGGATTGAGTGAGCATCGGGTTCTGTATCAGGAAGTTGGAGGCACCAGAGCACGGCTTTGCCTGTTGAGGTTAGAGTTGGCATAGCGCTTAGAATTGCCATTGATTTGACTCTTAGGGCACTCACGCAGAAATCGCCATGATCAATCAATGTGGAGAAGGGTAGCAATTGTTTGGGCGATGGAAAACCTCGTTGATTTAGCGTGTCTTCTGTAAATGTTGCACAACTCTGGGGTATCTGCATTTGCTAGGGACTGATTGACAACTGAAAGAAATACACAGGCTGGCTTGTGGAACCGAAGACTGGCAAAAATAAACAGGCAGTTCAGGGGCTAAGACGTAGTGGAGTACGCTTCCGTATTTGTGTCTTGGTCGATACTAACCAGGTCTTTTTGTCCCCCTGTTTCATGGAAACATTGGATCTTACTGGAAAACACGACCATCTGCGAAGTGACAACCTCCGGCTACAATTGCCTCGTCGAAACATCAACGAATAAACCCTGAAACCCCAATTTGCGACACATCACTCTTCGCATCGACCTGCCACTCGGACTCCATGTTGGTAATTCTTCATGTCCGCCATTCTCGGTGGCTCCAGAAATGGATATCCGTGGATGATGGTATATCCTAACGGGCCTCTTCAAAACTTTCCTCTCTCGACAGCTTCAAATCTTTTCTTCACTTGACACCCTTTCAGGACCTTACTGATACCCATACAAACTCATCTTCGCGATGGCACCCGCTATCGTCTCCGACATTGAGCTACCGGCCCAAGTGCCCGAGACGAAAGAAACATCCGCCTCAAAAGCATCAACATTCAAGCTCTTCTCCCTCGAGAATAAGACCGTCGCCATCACAGGCGGAGCTCGCGGTCTGGGTATTACACTTGCGATTGCCGTCGTTGAAGCCGGCGGCAGCGTAGCCTGTCTCGACATTCTCGAGGAGCCCTCACCTGCTGAGTGGGCACAGCTCAACAAGATCGCCACAGCCAACAAGGCTTCTGTCTCATACAGAAAATGCGACGTCACAGAAGAGCAATCAGTTGAGACAGCGATGAAGGAGATCGCTGCTGAGGCTGACCAGTCTGGAGCTCCTTTCTGGGGAACGATTGCCTGTGCGGGCATACAGCAACAGATTGCTGCGTTAGACTACCCAGCAGCTGACTTTGACCGCATCTTGCGAGTTAACGTTACTGGTGTTTTCAACACCTGCAAGTATGCTGCGCGTATTCTGCGTGAGAAGAACAGTCCTGGAAGCATTGTCATCATCGGGAGCATGTCAGGCAACATTGCCAACCGAGTAAGTCATCAAAGTACCATCAAGTATACCCAAAAAGCTAACAAGACACAGGGACTTTCTTGCACAGCTTACAACTCCAGCAAGGCTGCTGTTCAGCAAATGTGTCGATCGGTCGCCCAAGAATGGGGTCAATACGGCATCAGAGTCAACACGTTGTCTCCCGGGTACATCAGAACTGCTATGACGGATCAATTGCTTCAAGAGAACCCAGAGGTTGAGAAGACATGGATGGCGGGTGCTTTGCTGGGACGTCTGGGTGCGCCCGAGGACTTCAAGGCTCCGGCTGTGTTCTTGTTGTCTGAAGGTGCTTCATTTGTTCATGGCACGGATTTGAGGGTCGATGGAGGACACTGCGCATCTGCATAATTGATTAGAGGCATTTATTAATATGAGGAACATTACGATTTAATTGTGGGATGCCTCAGAAACGTATTGGCCGTTTGCTGGATCGATTGATTGATCGCCCAATTAACCACAGAGGCTTGAGACCGTTGTCACGAACGCCCGCCAACTCAAAAACAACCTTGAAAGCTCGAATGAGGTCGCATGAAGAACTAAAGCTATTGAATGAGCTTGAGACAAGACCAATAGACCTTAGTGTATGTTCGCACTGCCACCGCCAAAGTCATGCCGCTAATTCAGCCTCTGGTGTTAGTCGCGGATGCCTGGCGAGGTTGTTTCATTAATTTGGCTGCCTCAGCTGAAAACATATTTAACAAATACAACACGCATACCTTCATGTCAATTCATCAGCAGCTTCACAATCAATCACAATGACTTCGATTTACCTTTCAGAAAATGCACACAGAGCGTTGGAGCCTTTGCACCTCCAAGACCGTATCATCGGTACCATTTTCGGCTCAGCTCTGGGAGACGCAATTGGCTTGTACACCGAGTTTCTCTCCGCTGACATCTCAGCGAAAGCATATCCTGACCGCAAATTCACAATACTCCCTGATGAGAAAGCCACTCCCTTTCGTCGCGACCATCACCGAAATTTCCATCGTCCTGGGGAGTGGACTGATGACACAGACCATGCTGTCCTGATACTGCTTTCATTCCTCCACAGTGATGGGAAGAAGCTTGATCCACAGGACTTCGCGTCGAGACTATCGGTCTGGGTTCGCATGGGACTGAGAGCGCTGGATACGCTGCCTCTTGGTCTTGGCCACACAGTTGGTGGAATTGTGCGCAGCAAATCTTATCTGGACGATCCTGAAGGCACGGCTCACAAGTTCTGGGTGACGGGCAACTACAATGCTGCGCCAAACGGAAGTCTCATGAGGACACACCCTCTGGGTCTCATGTGCCTCAGCAAGTCAGTTGAGGAGACGTTTCAGGTGGCGGCTGACTTCTCTGTTGTTACACACGTTGACCCAAGATGTGTAGTCTCTTGCGCCATTGGCACGGCCCTTGTTCGTGGCCTGGTCCTCGGCGAGATCTACGAAGAGAGACACGTTGACGAGTTGATCGAGGCTGGTCTTACGTGGTACAATGAGCTCCGTGAGAAGGAGCTTCAACAGCCAGATAAGAAAGAAGAGCCTCGATTAGATATCGACGAGTTCAGAAAACATGCAACAGCCCAAACCCTCGCAGACCTCAAGTTGGATGAGAGCTACAAGATCGGATACGTTTATAAGACCTTTGGGTCTGGCATCCTACTTCTTCGACTGGCTCTGCGCCAGCTCAAATCCTCTGGGCAATTATGCTCCCAGCTTGCCATCTTCGAGAAGCTCATCACTGACCTCACAATGGAAGGCGGCGATGCAGATACAAATGCTTGTTTCGCTGGCGCTCTTCTTGGAGCGTTACTCGGCTACAAGGTTTTACCGCCGCATTGGCGTGATGGTCTCCGTTACGGAACATGGCTGATGGAGAAGTCGGAGGGATTGTGCGATGTATTGGGTGTGACCAAGGGTTCATATTCAGGTTCGAGAGATAAGGATACTGCCGAGGATGGTGGGCGTGGATTCTTGACGGATGCGCAGATGGAGGAGAAGTGTATGAGAATGCAGGCCTGGATGGCTCAGGAGGAAACTGAGTGGAAGAAGAAGCAAGAGGCAGGAAAGAAGAAACCCAACTGGTTTTCTTGGAAATAGTATGATCGAATGATACCATATAGCCTCATGTATTTCCCATCTTGAATCTTTTAATGATTTCCCCAATGACACTAAAACTCATGCGCTAAGGGAAGGGATGACAATGGTTCTCAAAAAGCTCAGTGAGTAAATAATACAGTCCTAAATGATCATAGCTGAAAGTTAGATAGACCCTTCTCATCCAACCGGGAGGTATAGACTCCGTCCCGTCTATCCCAATTCCTCCGCGGCTGTTACTCCCGCATATGAACCTCAGCCTCAAACTTCTCGTTACTTTCAGTCTCACCCTTTTCACCCGTCTCGCCACTAGAGCTCTTCTCAGAGGCCTCTCCAGGAACACCCATGCTGTGATCCCAGTGAAGCAAGACCTTTGGACCAGTGAAGAGTTTGTCGATCTGCTCGAGAGACAGGAGCCGAGTCTCGGGGTAGAAGAAGTAGATAAGGGGAACGAAGAAGGCGTTGAAGATGCAGAAGTAGATGTATGTCTTCCAGCCAATGCTTGAGATAGACACAGGTGTGATCTCGACGACAAGGAAGGTGAAGATCCAGTTGGATGCTGTGGCGAGGGCAGCAGCGCGGGTACGGATAGCCAGGGGGGCGTATTCGGCGGGCACTAATATTATTAGCTTTTATAACCATGTAGGCGTGAGGGCGGTTGACTCACAAAGCCAGGGGATGGCGAGTAATCCGACAGCAAAGAAGAAGTCTGCCGTTAAGTTAGCTGAGTCCATTTCACAAGAAGTGGTTGACTTACTGAACAAGAATAGCATGACAATGGCGACAATACCAGGTCCTGGCTGTCCAGTTGAGACGGTTCCAGCCAAGACAGCCATGCAGCCTGCCTGACCAGCAGCGGCGAACATCATCAACTTGCGGCGACCGAGACGATCGATGATCCAGATGGGAATCAGTGAAGAGAAGAAGTATGCGACACCGTTGAAACCAGCGAGCAGGAGACTCAGGTTGTGCGAGATGCCGACTGATTCTTGGAAGATGACAGGAGCGTACTGTTGGTCCATGTTAGTCTCTTCTGTTTCAATTGGTAGAAACTCGGTTTCGGGGACTCACGTATGTGATCAGGTTAATACCAGAAAGCTGTAAGAGAGAGTGTATGTTAGTCAGAACTCATTGAAAAGATGGTGCAATGATGCCTCACCTGCTGCATGAACTGTCCACCAATACCAAGCATAGTTCGGTACAAGAACTTCTGCTCTCCGTTCTTCCACATAGCCTTGAAGCTGCTTGTCTGGGCCGCCTCGCGTTCCTCATTGATTGCATGCTGAATCTCAGCAATAGCACGACTGACGGCCTCATCTTCCTTGGAGATAGACTTGGCATCCCGACGCACAGCCCAAAGAACCTCTCGTGCCTCGTCGTGGAGGTCATGGTTAATAAGCCAACGGGGAGACTCGGGAAGGAGAATGATGCCGATGAAGGTCAAAATGGCGAAGAAGATCTGGAAGGCCAATGGGAAGCGGAATTGCGCGTCGTTGCTGACGAAAGACATGCCGTAGTCGACCCAGTATGAGAGCATGACGCCGAAGATATTGATGGCAAGTTCAATGGCGAGACCCTTACCACGGTTGCTGGCCTTCATGAGCTCTGAATGCCATACAGCTGAAGACTGTTAGTTGAGGTTGGTGATAGAGTCAGGGGCAACTTACGAATGGTACTGGTATTCATGCCATTTCCAAGACCAGCTACAATTCGACCAACAATCATCTGAGGGATGCCAAAAGCTGATGCTTGAAGAGCGGCACCAATGCTGAGAACAACACAGCCCATCATGATACATTTGCGACGACCAAAGTACTCGCCAAAGGCAAGACAAAAGATGGCGCCGAAGAAGCAACCGATCTCGTAGATGGCAACCACGGTTCCTTGAAGAGAGGAACTACCATTTCCACCCTCTGTAGTGTCGATCTCGGGAAAGGTGTTGGTGAATGCAGTACCTGTCAACAGACCAGACATAACACCCTGATCATAACCAAAGAGTAGAAAACCCGAGCCAGCTGTAGCCGTGATGGCCCAGTCCAAGGGTCTTCCAACAAGGATCGTCATGATGAAAATTCGATAAGAAAGAAGAGAACAGATGTGAAGCTATCCAACACCCAATGTTGATGCTGTGCTGTCAGTCGCAACACCAACAGTAAAGATGGGGCGACTCCATATCAATATATACTGCTCTGATGCGATAATTCGGCGACAGAAAATTAGATCCATTGTTGACTCGCGCAAAACAAGGTTCGTTCCAAGGCCGTGACATGGCGCCAGTTCCCCGTGGGGAGTCCACTGTACCGTAGCATTGGATCGTCTGGGGTTTTTGCGGGTTAGACGAACTGTTGTGGTTTTTGAGAGGCATGGGGCATTTGCAAGCGCTGGGGAGAATATGGGGCTTCTAGGCAGCCGAATTCAGGGATGGGGTCTTGGTCTGGCGTCAAGTTGCCCTGTCTTGTGAAAAGGTGGATTGGAGCCGATGGAATAATGCTGAATTGAGGTATTATTGAAGATGAATGGTTTAGCAAAAAATTGCATGGCAATTGGCGTGTAGTGGAAGAGTGGTGGCATCACTCAGGTGGGACAGCTGCAGAATGTCTAAGCGGAGGTTCTTTATTAGGTGTATGCTATGCAACTACAAACAATGGTTCATCCATTTGCGTAACTAATCAGGTACCTACTGAAGAACATGAAGACAAAGAGAGAAATAAGAAATACAATGTTTGATCTTGCAAATATGCAAATAGGCAATGGACAGAAATGGCTTTGGCTTTGGTGAAGCAATGCTTTGCAAGTCAAGGTCCGCTTAGACCTACCAAGATCGGCCGCAAAATTAGAGTCCCCCTCCCCATCTCCACTACTCCCTGCAACAGCCCAGAATGGGCAAACGCATTTTTGCTGGAGACGACACTAATTCGCGTACAGATGCCCTGCGGATTCGACATTGTATTCTCAACAGGGGTGCGTATACCTCCCTTATCGGATCCGTTGTGAGATGCTCAAATGGCCATTTCGTGTTGTGCTGACACTATCGTGAAGAGAGCAAGAATCATGGTCGTATTAGGAATCTGGGAACCCCATGGAGGGAATCATAAGATAAAGATGCCATGAGGTATCAAAGATTCCAGGTCGACAAACAGTCCCCTTTGCTT
Organism: Fusarium algeriense; assembly: GCA_002982035.1. Lineage (NCBI taxonomy): Eukaryota > Fungi > Ascomycota > Sordariomycetes > Hypocreales > Nectriaceae > Fusarium > Fusarium algeriense. Next base: position 36,388 of record PVPY01001208.1, on the reverse strand, counting down.
GATCAAGCGCTGGCCCTTTGTGTGACATTAACACCATAAACACAAGACAAACACTCCCAACCACCATGACTTTAGGTATTTGCTTGTGGGAACAAGGCAACCAGTTATTAACTAGAAGCTTAGGGAAGAGCTTCATCAATGGCGTCGCAAACTCAGTCGAGCGAAGCCTTAGGAGTTGCATCCTTCACGACCCTTCGTTGAGTCTCATCGCATCAGAGAAAGGTCAGCTGTACATCTCGAAGCCGTACACGACCATATCCTGACTTCCCTTTTAGTTCTTTACCGACGAACCGACAAAAGCAATGACAAGGTCATCCTGATCTCAGGCGGCGGCTCCGGTCATGAACCCGCGCACGCAGGATACATCGGCGAAGGGGCATTAGACGTTGTGGTAGCAGGCGAGATCTTTGCCTCGCCGTCTGCTTCACAGATTCTTACAGGCCTACAGACCGTGAAGTCATCGAAAGGGTATGTGGTTAGTATCTGGATGTTGAGTGCCAGGCTGACTCGTCGCAGATCGTTGATGATCGTCAAGAACTACACGGGCGACAAGCTCAACTTTGGACTCGCGGCAGAGAAAGCAAAGGCAGAAGGGCAAAAGGTTGAGATGGTCATCGTTGGAGATGATGTATCGGTTGAGGGTAACTCGCTCGTCGGCCAGCGCGGTCTTGCGGGAACAGTCTTCTGTCATAAAATCGCTGGCGCAAAGGCAGCTCAGGGGTAAGCCCACCCACCCACCATATTGACCTAGCTCAAGCTTACCTGAATTACACAGAGCTTCCCTCGAACAGGTCACCGCTATCACCAGAAAAGCCGCTTCCCAGATGGCCACTGTCGCAGCAAGCCTCGATCGATGTAGTGTCCCTGGCCGCGTGAACCAAGAAGCCCTTCCTCACGACCAACTCGAATTCGGTATGGGAATTCATAACGAACCTGGAGTTAAGCGCGAAGAGATACCAAGCCTCGAGGATACAGTTGAGAAGGTATTGAACATGTTGTTCGCCCCTAAGGCCAATATGTGGCAGCCCAACAGGGGGCAGCGGGTAGGCTTGATGGTCAACAACCTAGGCGGGTTGAGTGTCCTGGAGCTCGGCGTCGTTGCCGATGAGGTGGTAAGACAACTGGCCCAACGAAGTATACAAATAGAAAGGAGCCTTGTTGGTACCTTTGTCACGTCGCTTGATGGGCCTGGCTTCTCTGTCACTCTGCTGTCACTTGACGATGAGCTGACGGAATTACTTGATGCACCCACTACAGCACCTGCTTGGCCACGATCAATTCATGGATGGGCGACAGGCTCAGAGTCCGTATCACAGCTGCTGACCATCGTCTCGGCTGCGAAGTCCAATGCTAGGGAGACCGGAGTCAAAGGTAGTCCCAAGACAAAGCCGCCATCATCATCAAACTGATCAATTGGCAGTACCGACATCGCTTGTTAAGGTTCTCATCGAATCAGTGGCACGAACAACAGCGAGGGACGAGCCCATGATTACAGAATACGACACGCTCGCAGGCGATGGAGACTGCGGAGAGACACTTCTGAATGGAGTTACTGGTACGTCCGCACCGAATCGCGCCAATTGATACGTAGCCGCCATACTGATATTGTTCCTGTGCAGGTCTTGTCAAGGAGTTTGAAAATGACGACGCAGTTTCCCTCGACATTGGGCAAGTCTTTCGTCGAACAGCGACAACCGCAGAAAGACGAATGGGCGGTACATCGGGTGCCATCTACGCCATTTTCCTCAACGCTGTAGCGAACCGACTCTTAGAATTGGCCGCCGACCACCCATCGCTTACAATCTCCGAGTTCATACAGAAAGCTCTGCAGGGCGGCTTAGACGAACTATGCAGATACACGCCGGCGCGTATCGGTCACCGCACACTAATGGATGCACTTATACCTTTCGTCAAGAACTATGCCTTGGATGGCTCACTGCAAGCTGCTTTGGTGGGGGCGTGTAAGGGCGCTGAAAGTACACGGCAGATGGTAGCGGCTTTGGGACGGGCGAGCTATGTTGGACAGGACAGGTTTGACGAGGAGGGTGGTATTCCTGACCCTGGAGCTCTTGGTGTTGTCAGTATTCTTGAAGGTCTTTGCGATGGACTAGATACTCGAGCCAATTGAGACGATTGGTGAAGTCGGCAATTGGATGGAACTGTTTCTTCGCTTACAAGTTCCTGGGGAATATCTTTATCCAGATGATGATGATGATGGTCTAGCCAAGTGCAGCCAAGGCAGACCAGGATGAGAGCACTGTCCACCCACTAATAAAGAACGTCACACTAATTACCCGTCCTGGGCACAAAAGGAAATTGGAAGCGGAGGTGAACTAATCCTAGTTCAGGCATGTTTTGAGTTGAAGACTCTTTTATCAGCGAACCAAGAATGACTTTATTGTTTCATTCATTTTAGCATCAATTACTTGCAAATTAATAGCTCATGTCAATATTTTAGTTCCTTTTAACCGTTTTCTGGAACAATTGCCGATCACGAGTCCTTTTGGGTATGACAGATGGAACCCCAGCTTTTGGCGTCTACGATTGCCCTGCCCCTCCAACTTTTGGACATCTTCACTCTCACTCTCACTTCCATCTCCACCCATTCTCTCCATAAGTCAAATCACCCATATATCTCACCCGCAGTCTCAACCCCGGCTACAGTTGACTTATGGACCGTCCCTCCGCATCCCGGAACCGAGTCCGATCCGAACCCATTAAGCATAAGCGGACTCGCTCCGGATGTCTCAATTGCAGACGGAAGAAGCGCAAATGCGACGAAAGCCGACCAGCTTGCGGGACGTGTCGTCGTCGCAATGAGTCTTGTGAATGGGGTCTCAAGATTGCGTTTCGGGCTGAGCATGCTCAATGCTTGAATGCGCGGCATCCTTCGATGCGGAAGATGGCGAGGAGGAGACAGCCAAGGGAATTTGAGATTCTGGATGTGACAGATGAAGTCATTCGTGATTATAATGGTGCTGAGACGGAGGAGGAGGATAACGAGAATAGTGATGATCGTGCGCGGACCAGCACTTCTGGTATGAACTTGATCCGTATCAAGGGGCATGTATAAGTCTAACACTTCACTCAGGTCGCTCAAATCTCATCGTCAATGAGAGACCTCGAGACACAAACAATACGCCAAGTGGCTATGTCTCTATACAACGACCCCCGGTAGTCGATATCTCATCACCTACGTCCCAGCGCCAGACCGAAAACGCCGTGGCTGACCTCCTCTACTTCAGCCAAAACAGCCAATCTCACTCCTCAGTAGACATCGACCCTGCTCTGCAGGTATCCATGAACGGGGTCCCAATTGACATGTTAACAGAGTACCCGTACATCGACCAGATGCAGGCCTTTACCCCTGAAGGCGTCTCCGAAGATGGCATCTTCTTACCAGGTTCTGCGTACCACGAATTACACTCGACACTTCGTAATCATCTCATCCAGGAGACACGTTCGACTGCGCCGACAAGATCTGCTACGCCGCATGTTGAAGTTGAAAGTGCATCAGGGGGCGCATCTTTAGAAGAAACCGAGGTCGTGATCCCAATACAAGAATTCCAGCCCTCGCAGACGCTGCTACTCTCCCAGCAAGAGGAATGCTCACTTTGGAAGAACTACTTTGATGAAATCGCCCCCTGGCTTGATAAGTTCGACCGAGACCGCCATTTTCAGCAGATTATTCCTACTATGAGTAAAGACAACGACCACTTACGATACTCAATGCTAGCCCTCTCAGCACGACAACTCGAGCTTAAGCATACACTCCCGACGAATCGTAGCCTCGCTCTATACCAAGAAGCCATCCATATGCTCCTCCCACATTTGCCAACCCGCGGAACAGCCGTCATCGCCACATGTGTAATACTTTGCGTGTTGGAGATGCTGAGCTGTTCACCAAAAGCATGGCAACGACATCTTGATGGCTGTGCGAGTCTTATGGAAGCTGTTGGCATCAATGGATTTGTAGGTGGGACAGAGCAAGCCCTATTCTGGTGCTTTGCGCGTATGGATATCTGCGGTGGTCTCATCTCGTCTGTAAAGACGCTCATCCCTATCTGCCATTGGGCGTCTAAGACGTTGTCGATCGAGAACGATGTTGAGCTCTTTAAGAATGCACCGACGTTTGAGGACTGGGCTAACTATGCCGTGTACCTAACTGCTCAAGTTCTTGATCTGTTAGCTGCCTCTCCTTCTGATGCTAATCGCGATGAAGCCAAGTTTCGGACTAGGTGGCTCAAATTGTGGAAGTATATCTGTGAATGGTATCAGGAGCGTCCAGCGCCGTTGTATCCTATCATGACGATACCATCCAGCGAGTCCTCGCCCTTCCCAACGATCTTGTACTCGAATCCTGCGGCCATGTCAGGAAATCAAATGCATCACGCAGCTTCGATACTTATGCTGCAGAATCAACCATCGACGGTACGACTAGGCCATGCTTCGAAACCAAGAAGCATTCTTTGGCATGCAAGGCAGGTATGTGGTATAAGCATGTCGAATGAGCATCATGGTGCATGGACGAATAGTGTGCAGCCGTTATGGATTGCTGGAAGATGCATGAGCCATCCGAGTGAGCATAAAGCGATATTGGAAATGTTGGATCGGATCGAGAGGGAGAGCGGATGGAGTACAAAATGGAGAGTGGATGATTTGAAAGAATTCTACAAGTGTTCCTTATCAACTGTATGAAAAATATGATTTATGAAAATTGGAGTTATCAAAGGATGAATGAAGGTCGAGGAAGTGTAAAGTTGTTATTCTCGTGATATCAAGCGGTTGTAAATGCATAATTGGGATTTGCCTTTGGCTTTTTAATGGGTAATTCTATGAAATTGTTAAGTGAATTTTTGGTGCCTTGAAATTCAAGTTCCCCTCAGGGGTCGGCTCAGAAAACTTGCAAGACGCGTTTGATATTTGCGTTGCTGAGCTGATGCCTTGTGTTGGGGCTCACGTGCCAAGTGAAAATAGGTGAGACAGTCATAGCTCAAACTAATCCCACGCTCCTCGACCACAACTCAACACTGATCTTCCCCCCCTCACTGGTCAACACAAACATCGCTTTTCGACCAGCATAATTCACCCGCACCACATTCATTTGATTTCATTTCATTTCAGCGTAATCTTAACATCATGTCTTTGTCCAAGCCGGAACGTGTCCAGGATCTTGTTATCCAGAACCCTCGAGTCCGCGTCTGGGCTCAGCCACTTGAGTGGACTGAGGTTCACCTTGTTCTCATCAAGGCCTTCTTTAAGGAAGTGCCCGCTGATAAGGTCGATGATTATGGCGATGACGATGTCTTTAACCCACCTGAGGGACAGGATCCCTTGGAGACTGGTGAGCGGACCGCTCGTCGCCTGGCACTCTCACCAATGAAGAATGATGCCATGAAGAGACTGATTGCCTCAGATGACGGGCCTTTCGTGCTGCAGCGGTAAGACTTGAAATATTAACGTGTCCATGCTTGAGATCCTAACTTTGAATGCCTAGTCATCATGGCTTCTTCTGCTTCGGCAAGAAGCACGAACTTCGTGTCCACGGCATGGTTTATGCCAAGCGTACCACTGATAGCTATGCTGGTGTTTTCGCGTTCATGCAGAAAGGAATGATCAGACTCTTGCGAGAAGGTATTTTCACGCTGCCTCGAGCTCTTCAGGGCAACGCCCCTGCTGAATGGGTACGAGACATCCGGATCAATCAGCTCGAGCCCGCGGACCAGTGGCATGAGCCATATATCCTTGGCGTCCTTGTTGGACTAGCTCAGTCTCAAGCTGAGGAGAAGTCTTCTCCTAAGTACCCTTTCGCCGAAGATCACCTCTTCAAGGTAAACTCACCCTTGCTACTTACCTGACTCGCCTAGGACTTTTGTTGACACTAGTGTGTAGACTTGTGCCGCCTTCACAGATGATAACAAGGACTTCCTGTGCTTCTACAGCGCTGAGATCTCTGTTGCTTTCCTCAGCAAATTCGAGTATCCCGCTGATCTCATGAAGCCCAAAGATGCTATGTCGTCTGAGCTGTCTATCAAAATGAAAAAGGTTTTCTACCGCCCGTACCACACATTCAAAGCTCGCATCCTGACCGAGATCATCTCTGCTATGGGCGAGAAGATGGAGATGGTTGTTAGACAGGGCAGACCCCAGGAGTGAAAGACTACTTACTATCAGCCGACTAGGGGATGAGCAAGGCTATGTTGATTTTTTTTTTTTTGTCGGAGCGATAACTTCAGCTGAACCGATTACCAGCATCCCACGGACTACGGATGCACGATATGCATGGATTTGGGACCATTTTTCTCATTGCTCAGGATGGAATTTGTTCAGGTGAGTACTGATTCGTCGAGAGATGGCCTATAAAGGTGCAAGATGATCAACAAGCTGACCAAGATAGAACTTTAAAGTTCAAATAGGTTAATGATCGGGGATCCCGATAAACGAAGGAAGCACCGAACTGCCTATTCGGTTATGATTTATGTTTATGTTACATGCCGTACGCCGTACTCATTAGTCTTTAAAGACCATGGCGGATCATGTAAGCTTAGTTACTTTCCACCAGTCTTTATACAGTTCGTCACTCCAATACGAAACTCTAAACACAATCTATCGTACTACAACGGTAACTTGGGCGGCTAAGTAGCCTAATTGAAACAAACTGGCCAGGGTCTCCCTTGCAGGCCTTGCAGGGTCAGGGTGTCTCCCCGTGTGATACCGAAACATTGGCCGAATTACTGACTCTTCCTAACGCATGCTCATAGCGATCTAGATGAAACTGGGATGTCTTTGGTCCCTCGTTGGTGGTTTCATGGACGCGTTGCCCTGAGGTTCTCGACCAACTACCGACTGGGAACCCCTGCTAGTTCCCGTGGGCTTCCCGAGCGGAGATTAGAGGACCTTGAGACTCAATCAGTTGAAGTCGGAAGTTGAACAGGTCAGTTATTGATTTTCTTGTGATGTTCTGGGTATAAAAGAGCTAGTCTGGCCGTCAAACTAAAGATGTTTTCACAAGTCACTCACCGATCATCCACTACTCCTCCATCCAGCTCCAACGATCTTCTGGCTCCGCTCCGCTCTTCTCTTCATCATGAAGCTCACTTCAGTCCTTCTCGCTGGTCCAGCTCTCGTTGCTGGACGATACCTCAGTGACGAGGTCAACTCTGGAACTTCGACTCACTACGGCGGCAATGTCTCTGGAGGCAACTGTGGCTTTGTTGCCTACACGATTCCTTCAGGAATCTATGGCACTGCCTTTTCAGGCCCCAACTGGGACAATGCTGGTGTTTGTGGCAGCTGCATTGAAGTGACAGGCCCAACCGGCAAGAAGATCAAGGCCATGGTAAGTAACCTTGTGGTTTGATGTTTTGTGTGACGTATACTGATACCTTGTCTTCAGATTGTCGACAAGTGCAATGAGTGTAACAAGGGCCACTTGGATCTCTTCGAAAATGCCTTTACTGCTGTTGGTGGCACCAATGGCCTTGTCCAAACCAGCTGGAGGCTGATTTCGTGCGACATCACCACTCCTTTGGTTCTGCGTAACAAAGAAGGTAAGTTCGCAACATGCTCTGATAGCTACATACTCGAACTTCGTCCCAGAGCATACGTCAAAGTTCAACGGCTAACCTTATCCAGGAACAAGCGCCCATTGGTTTAGCATGCAAGTCCGCAACAGCAACCTCCCTGTCAAGAGCCTCGAAGTCAGTACCAACAACGGGTTGACCTGGACTGGAACGACTCGACGTGACTACAACTTCTTCGAGAACCCCAGCGGCTTCAAGGTCGATACCGTCGATGTCAGAATCACCAGCTCCACCGGCAGCACCATCATCATCAAGAACGTCGGGGCTACGCCTCAGGCTGAATTCCCGGCCAGCGGCAACTTTGCTTAGAGAACGGACTTGTTTCCTTGTTTCCGGAAGAATTGTGCTGGACAAAGATTTGGCAATGGGGGGAGCCAGTGGAACGTTGCTTGGATGATGATTTGCTTGGTGGTGGAAACATTGGGGGCCATTCTTGGAAGATTGTACATATTTAGATTCTTCGTATCTAGAAACCTTTTCATCGGTGGTACGAGATGTTTGCCAATTTTGCTCAAAGTGAAGTCTAAGAGTGGAACCATTTCCACTTTATAAAAAAGTGCTGATATAGAGCATGTCCGCTTACATGAGCAGTCCGAGATTATTTCTCATGGTGCCCGTATAGCCGAACCTAAGATTTCATTTTAGACGCTGCGTCGAAAATGATTGGCTGGCTTAATGCTGCTTGGCAGCGGATGTATGTGGAATCTGACGTCTGTTTTCCTTTTACACAGACCATCCAAACACTCTCACCTCACACCATCTTATCTTAGAAATATCCGGCATGAGCAGAAAATGTCAGGTCTAGACGTCAGCAAGGATTCTATGCCATCATGCTGCGGGCGTGTATTTTTAGCGCTTATAAGACACGTATAAATGAGCAGTCCCAGACTTTTTGTATGAGCTCTCCGCTGGACGTTGGACGCATTTGACTAACTTTTCTCTTGATTTTCATCAGTTTTACCGAAGTCATAAAAGCTACTATACACGCTTCCCCCAAGATGCTCGATCCAAAAGCAAGCGAGGAGGCTACACTCTTTGACCCCTTTGATCCTCGCAAGACCCAAGACCTCTCCCATATCAAACCCCATCCGATCACCGGCCGTCTCATCGATTCCTATCCCGTTACTCGTACAAAGCCCATGCGCGTCCTATGCCTCGGACAGTCAAGAACAGGTACTATGGCCGTCTTCACGGCCCTCAAGCAACTAGGTTACACACCATACCACGTGTCCACCGCTCTCGGAAGCCAAAAGACGAACCTGGGCCTCTGGCGCGAAGCTCTCGATGCCAAGTTCCACGGAAAGGGAAAGCTATGGAGTCGTGAAGAGTTCGACAAGATACTTGGTCCTTACGATGCCGTAGCTGATGTACCGGCTATTTGTTTCGTCGAAGAGCTCGTGGCCGCATATCCTGAAGCCAAAGTCATCGTCACTCAACGTGATGTGGACAGCTGGCTCCGGAGTATGGACTCAACAGGTGGAAGGGTTCTTCGATGGCCTCTTTGGAGTACACTAGCGAGATGGGATCCTGCACTAGCCGGTCCGTTCTGGGAGTTTACTAAGAAGGTCATGCCCGCTAACTTCCATACAATGACAGACTTCTCTGAAAAGTCGCCCGCTCGTCAAGCCTTTCATGATCACTACGGCCTAGTCAAGAGAACAGTCCCAGCCGAGAGAATGCTCGAGTTCAAGGTTCAGGAGGGATGGGCGCCGCTTTGCAGGTTCTTGGATAAGGAGGTCCCTGAAGGAGAGTTCCCAAAGTTGAATGATTCGAAGCAGTTTGTTTTGGCACATAGTCTTATGTGGTGGATTGCGTTTGCCAAGATGGTTGGAAAGGTTTCATTCATGACGGCTGTTTCTGGAGTCATTGCCTCGATATTTGCGATGTGGAGGATGAAATATGCTGTTAAGGTCGCTGCTATGCTCAGGCCAATCGCCGAGTTGTCTTGATTCTTCGAGGAGTCACCGACATTGGGGAAGATGGCTCATTCATACTTGCACACTAATTATTTGTAGAAATATAATCAAATCGGTGAATACGGTTATCGCTACCCAAACATCCATTCTTCGGCCCGAGCACTATAAGCTGAGGCTTAACGCCAAGCGATGATCTCTATCAGTACCTTGTGCCAGGGCTTCTTAGGCCTACGAGGCCCTCAAGAACTGCATGTAGCATCCATTTAGTGCAGTCTTCTCGCGTCTCTTGGACAGCCGAGCTCGACGGGATCTGCGCCCCAAGGAATAGTTTCCAAATAAACTTCCCTGATAATACCATGGCTAACGTTTACAGGCGCAACTCAAAAGCCATCCGTGCTCCAGGCTTTCACTATAGACCAAGTTAAGCATAAGGGCTTAACTATTGGATTTTGACGTGGTCCGGCTGATAATTGTACCTTTTCATCCTAGTTTCAATCGCCATTCACCCACTTGGTCGTTGCAGCACAGTGTTTCACCGTATGCCGTCTAGTCCAAACCGGCTCATCTACCGAATGTCCCAAATACCTGGAAATCAAGAGTCAACACGGGCACTAAGCTGAGTTCAACGACTTTTGAGACCGTTTCCTGCTATACGAGCCGAGATCCGGCTGTCACGGCCTCCAGGTCCAGGGTCTACGAGTTACTAGTGATTATGCGTTATCACTCAGAAGTAGCTTCAACCTTAACAAGGAATTCCAGGCACTCAAGCTTTATGACAATGGATAGTGGCTTGACTTCCCCGCGCTAATGCTACGGAAACCGTCTAGTGTTACACCCATTCCAATGACTTGGGAATGGTGGCTCCCTTGTTCGTAGGTCTCGAATGTCTCACATTCCTCATGATGCAGCGGACCTGAATCTTATAATTCAATTGCCACAGTAGGACCTCGTATAAATTCTTAATCTTTGGCTGGATTTCTTTACCAAGACTTCATTGCTCCATCTCACTCGACCTCGCATCACTTTACAATGAAATTCATCACAAGCCTCATCATCTTGGCGGCTGCCTTTGTTTCAGCGAAGCCTGCCGGTACAGCAGAATGTGCTGCAATATACAAGAGATGCATTGAGACAATAACGGTACGAAAAAAACCATTACGCGGCGTTGGTTCGAAGCTAATGTCATAATAGCCACAAGAGTGCAAAAAGACTGATCGAGATTGTCTTTGCAAAGCTTGGGACGATGTTGTAACGTACGTACATGTTTTAAATACGTAGGAATCTCCTAAACTGATGCTAACGACGGTTATGCAGATGCTTGGTCGATTGTCCAAATACTCCCCGCTACCATTTATCAAAGGAGAATGCCAGAGGCGCCTGTACATAGGAGCCAGCAATACATAAGCGTACATGTTTCTTCTTTGAACATCTTACTTCTAGAACAACCTGTAAAACATAGAAGGCTACAACAGACATCCTCATGCTGCCGTGGTGGTGTAACCACTCACGAAGAGTATTCAAGATGAAGACTTTCAAATATAGCCTCGAATCATAGAACGCAAGAATGACCAAGGAAAGACAATACTCTCCATTTATTCAGATTCAACGGCACGGGTGGTTTGATAACTGAGAGAAACTCAAGCACAGGGCTGCTTTCGATAGTGACCACGGAAATTCTAGCTTGTACTACTGAAACTTAACACATCATTGCATGTTAGAATAAGAAGGGAAAGGATAAAAGAGCGATTAGATTAATCAGGGATCTCTTTCCTACAGATACGTTTCATGAAAATCGACAACATACTGAATTGGTTCAAAATGAGTACCATTGACACCAGAATGTCTATTCGTATACCAGTATCAAGCATGAACTAATGAATTATCAAATCAACATATACAAGTATGCACTTGGCTGCTTTCAAAGCCCCTTTAGACTGACTGGAAGTTCAGTGTTTGAACACGATTTAGCAATTCCCCCGACGATAATAGTAAGGGTATTGCCATTGACTAAGACTTGGCCCAAGAGATGGTACATTCAGATAGATTGGCAATCACCTTCTCGAGTCTTGGAAGATATTACAAGTAACTCATTTATTCAAAAGTGCAAAGACAATAGACTTCCCTTTCAATATCCTGTCCCTTGAATCATGAATCAACTCGTGATTCATCGTATACGTTCCAGTTCAGCCCCTGAGATGTATGCTGATAACATGAAGCAGGATAGCTTAATTTTATCGATTATCGATTATCAACTTGAAATATGTCTATTGTAGTCGATTTATCTTAGAATGTCTCATCTTTGGGATCTACATGTTTGAATTCTTCCTCCTTGCCAATTGTTCTCGTGTCTTTATGCTCCAACAGCTTTCAATGCGAATAATTCGATTGCACGATATTTATAGGAACGAGCAAAAATCTCGTGCAAACTTAAGACAGCGGGGGATCTCATTTTCTTATTAGAAATTAGTTCAAGTTATCTTCATGGCACATCGATCGTTCATCAGTTTCGTGTCCCCTCGTCTTAGGGTAGCTCGACAGGATCGGGTAGGCGAGGAGTAACCGTTCCCTGCAACTCAGCTGTCTGCATGTTCACTGGAATATCAGAGGGCTCCGACCCAGCCAGCTCCTTGGGACCATTGTCTGGCGTTGTTTGACTTGGTACCTCCGCCATACTCTGGCCCGTCTCGGGCGTTGCCTCCGGTTGCTGCCCACGATTCCTTCGAAGCAGATATATAACCGCAACGGCAGTTCCGCAAACAACAGCCAGGCCTCCAACAACACCACCAACTATTGTACCTGTGCTACTCCCCGAGTGAGCACTGCTGTCATCAGAGGTCTCGGCTGTGGCTTCATTGGCGCTTCCCGACGAGGTGGTGCTTGTCTCTGTGACAGCTGTTGTGTAGCTGGAAGGTTTCGATGTCTCAGTTGCCAATGTCGTTTGTGAAACTGCTCTTGTTAATTCTGGGACTTTGGGAGTGATGTAATAAGTATTCGTGGCTGCGACGACACCGCAGGCGATGTAGGTGTATTTGTGTCCCTCGTCCACGATCAAATATGCAAAACTGCAGTATTCGACCTTCTTACTGGCAAGTCAACAAGTGTTAGTCACCTTCAAGCACGTATCGTGAATTGTGTTACCAAGATGTCATCCGGAACTTGGGGTTCTCCGTTTTGCCGCAACCACTGGTACAGTCATGTTGATCGCGACATCGTCCAGCGAGAGTACACTTTGGATCTCCAGCACGACTACACAATCCCCAAAGTCCATTCTGGGTGCTGAAACGACATACACTTCCCGACTCGGCCGTCGTCATAGCTGCTGGATCGCCATTTTTGTAACCGCACGTTATCATCTCAGAAGGTACAGCGCGCTGTTCGAGGTGGCCGGGTGTCCGACTAGGCGGCAATGTCTCAGTTGCAGTAGGAATTTTAGCGTAGAGTGCACTGCTGTGGAATATGTATAACTGAAACAATTGGAGAATCTATATTATTCGTCACATACCGGGCTATTTTGTCTCACTTGAAAGAGGGAAGAGGATCAGAAATTGAGCAGCAACAGAGAGAAAAGCTACCTGATTTAATTGTTTCGATGTTCTATTTCTATTTAACTGTGGGGTTAAAATCATGCTGAATTAATTGTACAACTCATCAATCAAGGATAATGGTCAAGGATCGCATGTGTTGGGTTGTGTTGTTGAAAGATCGTGTTGGCACCGTTTTAAACGGCCAAGACCAACCGTTTTTTTGTCGGAATTCGATGCCATGTTCCTTGCAGCAAATCGTTTGCTTATCGTGGATTTCATTGGATGATGCGACTTGGCATCTGACTTGGCTCGATAGGGCAAAGTTCCCATTGTTCTAACCCTTGCAGATGTTGCGATCCTTGTCTGCTGCAAGTTGAGTGATTAATCCATCTGAGGCTAATGAAGAGATGAGAGTTTCGGCTTAACGTGCCGAATTGAAATGAGACGAAGGAAGAGGTTAATTTGAGACGAGAAGGATCTGCTCTGCTTATACAGTACTCCCGCGAGAATCATGCTTCTGAGGACAGGTTATGCTGACTCAAACCTGTCAGCAATTGACCTCGGAATGTAATCATCAGTAGCTCATGATACGACGTCGCAACGGGTTAGAACATGTCGTATAATATCGATCCAATGATTACAAGGTCAAGCCCCTGCTAGCTCCCGTGTAAACGAGGTCCCCGAATAATGAGCAAGTGGGCTGACGCTGGCCTGAGCGAGCCCAGTGTAATGACCCAAGCCTTCAGTAACGTGCCCTCGGTGTTCAAACGGCGCTGCGGGGGGTGGTCCTTATCGCCTGCTAGCGGACTCTGGTACTGGACGAGGCGTTTGTGTCTCATCCCAACCCTTCCCTTCACGGCGATGGTGGTGCCTCGCCCTTCCCTCAGCCGCGCGAGTAAATTAATTATTGTTTTCTATTTTTCCCCTTCTTTTTTTTTTCTTTTTCTTTTTCTTTTTCTATTCTCTTTCTTTCGTTATTTTTATGTTATGGACTTGAAGTATTGACGAAATGCATCGCAAGATCTTTGTTCTGAGCGTACCTCTCGTCTGTTTCTTATTAGTCTCAGCCAGCTTGTACCTTGGTCGAGATCACATAACCCGATTATCTGAGGCATACCTACCGCTGAAAGCACCCTCTCTTAAGACCACGTCTACGGAAACAATAGACTTACCTTTGAGTACGACGTCAGATTTGGCTGATTCACCTGTTATCGAAGAACCGCCTTCATATTCAACTCTTGACACTTATACCACAAGTACAATTGAGGTAGTCACTACACCAACAATATCCTCTACAACTTCCGCAACACCAACACCAACAATCACAAAATCCGCTATCCCAATTGCAAACGGTAAGTTCCAATCCTCAATTTCTGTATGAGAGGAGCCTTGGCTAACATAATTCAGGTTCCATCCTTTCTACCGAGAGCATCACTCCTTACATCCACGCAATCCTCGATCCTTCATCAAAAGAACGCCCACGTCTTCAATGTCCTCCTTTGGATACTAAGCGATACAACAGCCTTCAAAAGAAGGAGAAGAAGAACGCCCGTGGAGACAGCACCGATGAGCAGCCAATTGACTTCTTCTTCGCCCTTAATTTACGCAGTGTCGTAGGCCTTCTTCCTCGGCTAATGGGCAGCATTGTCGAGGCCATCGAATACCTCGGACCAGAGCGATGCGCCCTCTCAATCGTCGAAGGCAATTCCCCCGATGGAACTGCAGATGTTCTTGTCGCTTTGCGCCCATTCCTTGAAGATCTTGGAACCACTTACTTTTACAACAACTCGGCGATTAATCCGTCCAAGGGTCCTCGCATTCGCAAGTTGGCTCAATTGCGAAACTTGGCCTTGGAGCCGCTCTTCAAGAAAAAGGTTCCAGCATCAGATGATACCACTGTTCTCTTCATCAACGATGTCGCTGCTTGTCCCGATGATCTACTTGAGCTTGCGCTGCAGCGTCGCAAGCTGAATGCCGATATGACTTGCGCCATGGACTTTACCTACGCTGGTCCTGATCCCACATTCTACGACGTTTGGGTAAGTTTTTCATGGTTTTAGTAACCACATTAAGAAGCTAACATGCTGTAGGTGGCCAGAACACTCGCTGGAGACACCTTCTTCCCAATCCCCAAAGATGGATCATGGGACGACGCCTGGGACTTATTCAGAGGCAACCGAGAAGCACGAATGCGATACGACGCCCATCTTCCCTTTCAAGTCTTTGCCTGCTGGAACGGCGCAACCGCTTTTACAGCCGCTCCGATTCTGAACGGTCTACGCTTCCGCGACCCCAAAAAGGACGAATGCTTCCAAGGCGAACCGCAACTATTCTGCAAAGACCTCTGGCACAAGGGCTACCGAAAGATCGCAGTAGTACCCAGTATCAGTCTAGAGTACACAGATGCACGAGGAAAAGATATCAAGAAGTTAAAAGGCTTTACGAATGAGGTTATTCAACATATGGAGGAGGATAAGGCTAATATTGAGTGGCAGTTTGAGCCGCCTGAGAAGGTCAAGTGTATGCCTTCTTTTAATCGCCAGACATGGCTTCCGTGGGATGAGTCATTGAAACGATAGATGTTTTACGGCTGTTTTCTTTTGTTTTATATATATTTATTGGGTCATACCAGCATTGTTAGACAAGGGTGGTGTTGATGGATTTCATTCATGGCGGTCTGTTATCTGTACCAAGCGATTATACACTTCACAAATAGCGTCTTCATATCTTTCGGGGTATCAATTAATTGGCTTCAAAACTTTTAATGGCTGGTTACGTGATGACGATTGACATGTGCAGAATGGTTACATCGAGACGGAAGTGGCGTGTTTGGTTCAACGTTAACTCAGACCCCGCCACTTACTGTATCCGTAGTCGATGAGACGCTAACTCGCTGCAAATCATTGCGTGGTTTTCAGCCCTAGGGACTAATTTTAGGCCATCGTAAAGCCAATGCGCAGCCACTTTGGACACGGACATGCCCATCACCATGGCCGCTTACGGGCCATGGGACAGCTGAATGGCGATGGTGCTTGGCATCGAAGTTCAATTGGTTCATGGAAGAAAAATCACTTTGTTGCAATACTGTTGACAATCTAATTCGTCTAGTGTATTATTTAGTAGTCTATCTGATTCATTCTGTAAGTCATTCGAGGTTGAGATGAGCTAGCCGTAGAACTCTCAGTGCCAACAAGCAAGATAGATAAAACCCCGATCCAAAAAGTCTGTTCTCAAACACAAGTCGGTTTGTCCTTCATTCGCCTCTCGTTCTCATCTCACATTCCCTTTCCCTGAATACGCTCCGCAGCAACGCCATAGGCAGACAGGGTGTCGCCAACCTCGCAGGGGTCCTCTCCAAACTCGACCTTCTCGAAACCCTGGGGGCGATCCTTTTCCAGCGCCATCTTGCCCATCTGCGCTTGGCATCGGAAGCTTCCAAATCGGTACTCAACCACAGATCGACCACCCTTTGCCGCATTACCCTGAACAATGAGTTCGGTGATCTCATCAACTTCGAAGACGAAACGTTGCTTGAAGAACTCGGTCAGACTGTTGGGATTAACAAAGGTTGTTTTCCCTGTGATGATGAGAACGCGTGAAGCAGCTCCCATGATAGGCTGTTCGCCGTACTTGACGCGGTTGTGAGTGATACGCACAGGATAGCCGCAGACATTAAGACCTTGTGTAAGAGACTTGGAAAGGAGAAGTTGAGCAGGGCCTGGAGTGAAGAAAACAACCTTTGCGGCAGCAGTGTCGTGACGGTCGTAGTCAGGCTCGTTGATGACAGTGCACCAGATGCGGCCGACATTGCGGATCTGCGAAAGCAGTTGATGATGAGTGACATTAGGCGGGAGGTTGGTCAGCCAGAGTGCACAGTTCTGCTCTGGGGTAAGGCTCAAGGCGCTGGCGTTTCGAATGTTGTGTTCTCCTCTGTAGTTGTCAGAGAAGACGGACTCCTGCGGTTCATCATCACGGGTGTTGTGGTTGACGGGGCGGGTTATGGCAGCCATGGGTCTAAAGCCACGGACATTTGATTGCTGATGAGCAGTTGGACTGCCCGGCTGGTTATGGGCACCCAGGTTCTGGTAGTAAGTGTCCTTCTTCAAGGCATCCTCAAGCCACGGGGGAAGAACAAGACGCTGAGCCTCTGAAATGGGGGAGAGTGTTGTCCGAGCAGTAGATAGAGTTGGTGGGGAAGCAGTGGTTTGATGCTCGTCCATTCCGAGCTGGCTGAATTGCCCCTTAAGGCCTTCCCAAATGGCTGGAGATGGAGCCAGGGCGCCGGGAAAGAGGCTTCTGACGGCAGAAGCGTGATCAGGAGGAGGAACAGCAGGCTGCCGAATAGGATTGGCTGGTGTAGCTGGATCAGCGACCTGGGAGTTGAAGGTCATAGGATGTTGAGTCTGGATGGGCCGAGCACCTGAGCTGAGCACGCAAGACTCGCCGCGACGCTTATACATAGTGTTTTGAACGGGGCGGTACTGAGGAGCTTGATAAGAGGGAGCAGCCTCAATGACAGCGTTCAGGTTGGTTTGAGGAAAAGGGCCTCGATCCTTGCGGATGCTGGGTGAGTCGCTGGCCACTTGAGAGAACAGCATGCTGGGTGAGTCGCTGGCCACTTGAGAGAACAGCATGCTGGGTGAGTCGCTGGCCACTTGAGAGAACAGCATGCTGGGTGAGTCGCTGGCCACTTGAGAGAACAGCATGCTGGGTTTGCTCTTGAGTTGAGAACCTGTGTTGATGGTGCTAGGCATTGTGAACGGAGTACTCTGCTGAGTAGGGGGCGGAGTAACGTCGAGTTCAGGGCTGCTGGAACTCTCACGAGTGGCTGGAGTAGACGGCGGTTCCATCTCGAAGTATAGTCAAGATTAAATTGGGTAGTTAAGTGTAGTTGAAGATGAATAATGCTGCTGCAGTGCTGAATATGTGTCGATAGAGTAGGGTAGAGTAGAGCAGAGTAGAGTGTGAGATGATGAGGATCAAAATTCGAAAGCCAGTAGAAGTGTAGAACAATTTATAGTCCACCGTATTGAAGATTTGGTGAATTACCTATTGTTGTGATTGAATGGTCCGGGAGCAGCAAAATAATCGTTGAACAATGGCAGTGCCGTTTCTATTCATTCATCCCGCCTTCATTGATCTAGAAGCCGGTGAGAAGCGGGGCGCCGAATAGAAACAATAGCGACTGATCAAAGGAAAGAAAGAAAAGATAGAAACGTAACAGGACTGATTTATATGCTTGAGAATTTGTGGTCGCCAAACATGTCACATCACGGTGGTTGAAGCACTCGGTTTGTCCCCGTGGCCTTCGGGTAGCTGCGCAGAAGGTGTAGAATAGCGGTCAAGACGAATTCTACCAAGAAGAAATGTTCCTCTTAGGAGGAATTTCCGAGTTTTCAGTTTGGTGTATGCCTGGATCATATGGTTGCTAGGTGACCTATGCTGTTCTGCAGTCGAGTTATAGCACTGGCAAGCAGCTGCCAGACATGCATCGTTTGTATCGGCCGATGACGTCGCATCTCAGCTTCAATGACCGTGGTTCAGGCCCTGTGAATTACACTCTGCCCATGGATGAGCGGTGTATGTGTCAAGGAAGATATGCGGTATCTTGCCGTTGAGTGTCACACTAGATTTCTGTAAGTCAACCTCCAACGCCATGCACCGATGGCATTCCACATGCCCCGACCAGTTAGGCAACTTTATGCTGCCAATTGTGCATCCTTAGCTTCACTTGAAACTCCTCCGGGGAAGCTCTTGCATCAGGTTCGAATAGCCATCCCAATCCATGCATTGTTTCGGCACTTGCTCCTCTCCGGCACTCATCGACCTGCCAGCTCTGCATCAACATCACGACGCCATTTGACAGCGCGCACAGACACGCCGCCGGGCGAGCTTCTTTAAGTCATTTGGCTCCATCTCTTCCAACATATGTACCTCTCCGGAATCCTGCGTGAGGTTTCACAGCTACCAGGCCTTTGACGTGGATGAGGATGGTCATCCAATTGTCCTCGCGGCAAACTGCGTAACCACATGTTTTCCATATGCACGTTTACAATGCGTAAGGCAGAGAAGAGGACGAAACGGATCAAAAACACTTGCTGGGTATTGACATGTCTGGATTCAGGCAAGTTCGGCCTCTGGCTCGTGGGAGCTACAAGCTATGTCAATGAAGGCGAGTGTGGTCCGTAGAGAATTGTTGAAGAATGCCATCGTGCTTGACGATCGATGGACAATGCAGGTAAATGCAATGGTGTATAGCTCAAAGAAGAGCCCTGAGATAGTGCCTGGATTTTGGACGCGCTGCTGTAATGCCTGTCCAGATTTCCGTTACGGTCCCTTGACATGCCTGAGGTAGTAGGACTGGTAGGTTACCCCCCATGCGATCATCGCCAGAAGGAGGCAAACTAAGTCATTGTTTCCATGCTCTCGGGCTTGGCTAGGCTGTTGATGACCTCCTTCGAGCACTACATGACAGGAATGAGTTTCCAAGTTGCATGTCACTTCATCCCTGGCTTCTTCCTCAGTAGGGGAGGTCAGTCCGATATAACAAGAGCAAACTGGAGGACAGGTTCTTGAGCTTCTGAGTGCATTATTTGGAGATCTCGCCAGAACCACAAGGGATTATGTACCATCCTCAATCTCATTCATCTACAAACCTTGGGGAATGTCTTCTGCGGAAGTTCCAATGCTACTCACCCGCCTGGTGGCTAGCAGAAGCTGTCATGCATGTAAGGCCTCCATTGGAGCTCATGACCCCGAAAATCGTCAAACCCTGGTAGTTCCAGAAGTCTGACCTTACAAAATGGGCCTAGATCTCGACGAGGTCGACCGGAAAATAACATAGAACCTACGCAGCCCATCATCGTTACAGGCAATAGTAGAAATTGGCTGACGGAAACAGTAAGTCAGTCAAGCGGAAGCCATTTATGGGCAGGGTATGGCGCTGCGACGTGCTGGTATTGAATCAAAGAGTGGCTTGGCCTGAAAATTCCAAGCTTCTCGATAAGAGACCAATGGAAGATTGAAGTACGAGTGATCACTGTCATTAGCGTACTGGAATTTGCTTGTGTGGTTCATGATATCCACAGTGTCGGGTTGTAGTGCAGTATGGCTCGATGAGAACAAAATGAGAGAGAAAAACATTTAACTAGATGAATAAAAAGAAGCAAAAGGTACTGACTGTTCCCCTAGAGTAACAGATGAAGGAGTGCAGAAGGAGTGCAGGAGGAGTGCAAGACGGTGTTAACGTCGCAACTCTATGCCTCCTTCCTTCCCCACTTGTTATCAAGCTAGACACCAAAAAGAAACTTGCGGTTTGTGTGGATCGAACACACGACCTTCAGATATCAATTGATTGAAGTTTCACTTCAGTCTGACGCTCTCCCAACTGAGCTAAACCCGCTTGTTGAACTTCTCTGAATTATCGCATGTCATGACCATTGCCGCTTCATCGAGTCCCAAGCTCAGCCAGCCAATTGTCTCGCTGATGATGGAAGAAAAGCCGCGAAGACATGCCGTTCTCCGCGTCTGTCTCTTTTTGCTTTGCTTGTTGGAGCTGTAGATGATGTTACACAGGCACATCTACAACCTCGGCAAAATGACATCTATCAGTCACAGCACACAAAATCAATCTGGAACTTCTTTAACTTGCCGGAAGCGAGAAGTCTCACTTCCCGTCCTTGATGATCTGATGCTGCCTCGTGAAATGCCTAGTGTTGAGCCTCCTGAGCTAATGATTGTGGGTGCCTTGAGTGTGAGCTGGGCGAAGTAGGGCTGAAAATCCAGAAAACCTTGACAAAATAATACGCATATCTTCCGAAGCTTAAGCCTGTTTATATTCTAAGTTTGGCCCTTTTGCAGCCTCTTTTCTTTCAGCTGACATCTGCCAAGAGTGGCACTGGAAGTTAGGCAGAGGCCCAAGCTCCTTAGCGGGTCCGGGGAGGAGTTAGGACTTACAGGGCTCCCCACAGGAACCTGTTGCTTGTAAGTCCTATGCCAAGAGACGGGCAACATCATCTCACCTGGATTCTAGCCATTGGGATCCATGTTTCAAATCATTCAATGCATGTAACGCCAACCAACAATCATGCATGCATTGATAGGCATCACTTTCTTGTTATTTACCATCCGTCTTTCAAAGTATTGACCAGTCAGAAGTCTACCAGGCTCCAATTAGTGCAGGCCGGCGCCTTTTTGCGGACTGCCGTGCAATATGCATCTTCACTTGTTCCCGCAAAAGATGACTGATAATAATGGCGTCAACGGTCCACGGTGAGGCAACAACAATAGCACCAGGCAGCAACAGGTCCTAAATTATCGGATCCGATCCCTACCAATCCGGTCTTGTGATTTAGGAAGGCGCCAGCACACAAGATCTACCTGCACTCTAAGACGAGGCTTATTTTATCTTCTTCCTCTTCCCTGCTAGGACTTATTTTGACTTTAATCAGACCCCTCATCATCGTCAAATATGACCCGCCTACCTCCTCCCAGACTGCACTCATTCACCACGAGTTCATCCTCTTCCTCTTTCATCAGCCCATACGCACGGAGACCTCAATTCAGGATGCTCGAAAATATCGGCGAAAACATTTCTGACATGACATGGAAATGGAAGTATAAGCTTCTTCATCGCAATAAATCTCCTCTCGACGAGCCTCTCGATCTTGAGAAAGAGTACAAGGAGGAGGAGCCTGAGGAGATCAACAACAAAGATCCCACATTTGGTGCCGAAACAGTCATTCAAACCCTCTACGAGGGTAAGAATTCGGAGCGTGCAAGAAACAATTGGGACTGGCAAGACTTTCCCCCAAAGCAAGTGTCGAAAGCTGTTGCCAAGGCTCGAGATCGCGTTGCCATCAAGGTATACAAGATCAAAGACCTTCAGAAAGGCGCTATCTCGAACCGGTACCCTCTCAAGTACTACCAAGTCGATGTTCAGAACCCCCTTCTGGTCAGCGCAATCGAGCCTATCCTGAAGAAAGAGAATCTCCACCTCGATGTTCATGATACTGCCGTCTTCAAAGAGCCTTTTCGTCCTTTGTGGTTCTGCCAAGATGAGATTCGCGACTTGTATCGCAACACCAAACAGGACGATCCACTGAAGGGCTACCTTCAGCTATTCCTCAGAGTCCTTGATGAGATCTTCCGCGATCTTAAGATCAAGCGGCGGAATCTGCTTGACAAAGGTCTCATTGACTTCCGAACAGCTTGGACTCTCTTCCCGAGGGACTCTACAGCCTACAGCTATGGAATGAACTCAGAGTTCATTGCAAAGGTGGATGGCACGGAGTACGATACCAATGATGGCGTTATGCAGCTCGTCCTTACTGCCAAAGTCATGGCTTTCAACGGCGAAGAGTTCATCTGGAGGAAGAAGTCACTTACGATCAACGAGTTCGCGGGAAATAAGCCAATTCGCGACCTTCGTCATTACCCTTTCGAAAGACACCCAGACAAAGACTCTATCGAACAACGCCTAATGTCGCGGGGTCGCAAAGTTCTTGACCTACAGGGCTTGACTTACTGCTCATACAACGGCATTGCTTTGCACCCAGGAGAAAGTAGTGTCGAAAAACACAACGTGGAGTGCCGTATCTTGGTCGACGTGGTCGGGTACAATAAGTATCATCTTGCCCAGGGGAAGCGAGAGAACAAGGACCCAGAAATCGAGGTTGTCGATGTGTCGCGACGCCGCCGTAGACAGGATCTTGCTGATGCCAAGCCTGAAGGCAAACATCCCAAGACACAGCAAAAGAGGCTCAACGAGGAGGACCAGACCAAGAACAGAGAAGAGCTTCTTCAGAAACCTAAAGAGCTTGCTTTCATGTCCGAGCTGATTGGTGGATACGCCTTAAAGAACAAGCTTTGGGGTAAGATCCTAATATTTGTTTTTTTTTTTGTTTTTTTTTTTTTTCCTGTGCTAACAATTTATAGTCTATTTCTACGTCGAGGATCTCGAGCCGATTGTCTGGAACGATAGCGCTTACTCCCACCTCGTCTTTGACGAACAACAGAAGGATCTGGTGCTATCGTTCGTCGAGAACCATAGTCTTGCCAATGGCGCCAAAACAGCTATGGAAGACGTGATTGTTGGCAAAGGCCAAGGCCTCATCATGCTGCTATCTGGTCCCCCTGGAACAGGCAAAACGCTTATGGCTGAAGCGATTGCGGATCGCACCCATCGTCCCCTTTTCTACCTACAAGCCGAGGATCTGGGTATTAATGCTGCTGCCTTGGGTGCCAACATCAAGCGAGTATTTGAGATGGCCACCGAGTGGAACGCTGTCATCTTGCTTGACGAAGCAGACGTCTTCATGGCAGAACGTAACCCCAATGACATTCATCGCAATGAGCTTGTCAGCATCTTCCTTCGCGAGCTCGAGTACTACCGTGGCATCATCTTCCTCACGACCAACCTGTATCACACAATTGATACGGCGTTCCGCAGCCGAGTCAGCTTGCATCTCCTCTTCAAGTCTCTCACCCGTGAGGCTCGCGAGACCGTTTGGCGCAAGTTCCTCCAACGTCTGCCTGACAGCAACCACGTCACAGATGTCACGGAGGAATCTCCAGCTACGGGATCCACCACGCCCAGAAATGATGGCATGGATGAAGATGCTGGAGGCGAGATTACCGCAGCCTATGAAGACAAGCCCCTCGACGATGAGGACATTGCAGAGTTATCACTCTGGCAACTCAATGGACGAGAGATCAAGACTGCTGTCAAAATGGTTCGCAGCTGGTGCGATTACAAGGGCTATATTATGACGCTGTCACGGTTGGAGAATGGTATCAAGGTGACAAGCCCCCATTCGAACAAGGACGGCGATGTTGATAAGGATCTTTACGAGTGATTGCGTGTTTCCTTGGTTTGTTTTCATGATACCAGTCTATTTGTTGATGGTCGTATTTTGTTGTGGGGACAATTAGGCTTTAGTACGAGTCAAAGAGAAGCATTGCGATTCGTTTAAGACTTTGATCTGCAGTATAAGACATTTGTGTGAAACTTGCTACTATTCCTTTTACTCCATACAAGTGTTTACCATGATACCCTTCCCAACCCAGTCCTGATCATTCTTAATACCGTATTGTGCAATAAACAACAAAAGACCAATGTCCATCCAGCCATCCGTTACCGCACAAAGTTTTGCATGTATATATCAGACATTAACTTAACCCCTTGATCGCAGTCCCCTTCGAACACCAGTTTGTGCTGCCCTGCCCGTCTTGATCACACCTGTGGGAGCAGAGCCCTTGATCTTGGTGGTCGTAGTCTTGGCTGCCGCTCCTCGTCCTCGCTTCGGGGCGGGAACTTCAGCGGCCTTGGAGCTTGGAAGTTCGCCCTTTCCAGCCTTTCCCTTTGCGGGTCGTCCACGAGCCTTGGGCTTCTCTGGCTCAGCTTCGGCTTCGGGTGCAGGCTCTGGGTCCTTCTTTGCAGCAGGGCGGCCACGAGGCTTAGAAGTGGGCTTCAGTTCTTCAGGCTCAGTGGCCTTTGAGCGAGTAGACTTGCCACGCTTGGGTGCGGGCTCTTCCACAACTTCCTTGGCAGCCTTTGCAGACCGTCCGGTCTTTCGGCCTGTTGTTTTGGCTGGCTGCTCAACGGCCGGCTCCTCAGCTTTGAGTGTTGTGCGTCGCTTTTTGGATGCAGGTTCAGGTGCTTCAACCTCTGGCTCGGGCTCAGGCGCTGCTCGCTTAGATCGACCGCGCTTTGTGGTGGTAGTCTCAGCAGGAACAGTGTCGGTGGATTTCGCTGAAGCAGCAGCTCGTCCTCGTTTCTTGGGGGCAAGCTCGGGTCCAGAGGCAGCATTCTCGGCTACCTTAGCTGCTGTTTTGGCTGCTCCACGCTTCTTTGTAGGAGCATGTTCAGCTACAGGCTGTTCGGCGGCCTTTGGGGCAGCTGCCCGTCCACGTCGCTTGGGAACCGCAGCTGGCTTTTCCTCTGGGGCAGACTTAGCAGCACGGCCGCGTCTCTTGGGTGCCGGTTCTTCAGCTGCGGTGTCTTCGGTAGCCGCAGCACGACCTCGCTTTCGTGTCTTGGGTTCCGGGACGGTTTCTCCGGCAGCTGGGGCCTCGACCTTGGCGGCAGGGCGGCCACGTTTCTTGGGGGCTTCAGCAGGTGTTTCTTCTTCTTTAGGCTCGGCGGCAGCTCGGCGACCACGTTTTGTGGCTGGTTCTGCTTTCTCAGTTGGAGCTTCTGCAGCAGCTGCCTTTCTTGTAGATCGGCCTCGCTTAGCAGGAGAGGGAACAACGCGTGGCTTGACTACGCGTGTGCTCTTCTTTGTAGCAGGGGCATCATCTGTCGCGTTGGCATCTCGCTTTGCGCGACCAGAGCGCTTAGGCGCTTCAACCTCTGCTTCAACTTCATCTTCTGTTGGCTGAGGAGGGTTCTTGGGTGGTCGACCACGCGGCTTGGGTGTTGTTGTAGAGGTTGCAGCTGCACGAAGTCCAATCGCTGTCTTTGGTGTTCGAGCTGCGGTAGCTCTTCGAGGTGTTGTTATAGCCTTGCTAGCACTGGCAACGCGACGTCCTCTAGCAGATAATGGTTTCGATGCGCTAGGTACAGTAATTGGAGTTGCATCCGACTTTCTCGGCCGGCCCCTCTTTGCGGTGCTTGGGGGAGCAGCTGGAGTGGCTACAGCATCACTCTTTCGCGGGCGTCCTCGCTTCTTAGGAGTCTGGTCCGCAAGAACACTTGCGGGCATGGACTTGCGGGTGCGCTTTTGGGCTGATGAAGGAGCTTTCATAACCGCCGGTGATGCTGGAGCAGAAGCTGTGCTTCGACGACCACGAGCCGGTTTTGTAGCAGTTAAAGGCTTTTCAGAAACTCCTTGTGCGCTTTGTCGGCCTCGCTTTGCAGAAGCTGGCGCGGCTTCTTCGGCGGGCGAAGGCTCATCGTGAGGCGCAGGAGTTTGGGATGCAAACGTCGCCTTTTCAGGCTCTGACATTGACTTCACTTCAACGATTAGGGAGGGAGTGGAGCCAGCTCTTTCAGTCTGCTGTTCGAACTGCATAGAGGTAGCTCTTCGAGCCGGGGACTGATCTGCTTGAGGTGTCGCGGCGACTGCGGGAGGTGGCGCTGACATGTGCTTCATTATTCCTCTGCCTACAGAAAGCAATGCAGACTTAAACGAGCTAGGTCCTGTGGCAGGGGCAGAAGTGGCTTCTGGTGATTTTGATTGATCTTGTGCCGGTGTTTCAAGGCCATCAATGGGCTTATTGTCTTCGACCGCATGCTCAATGGGTGTCTGGGTGGGTGTTTCCTCGACGCGATCGGCTTCGCCATTTTCAACAACATTGTCAAGCTCTTGCTGGGAATGCGGTTCTTCAGGCTGTTTTTCTGAAGATTGGACGATGGTCTCGGTATGCTCATGAATCTCGACGCGTGACTCCTCTACAACTGGCTCTGGATCAACGCTTTCTTCTGTGACCATTTCCTCGACAAGATTTGACTGAACGATTGAGTTTTCCTGTGTACACGCGGCGGATTCTTGCAACGGCGAAAACGGGGCGCGCTCGGGGGAAGCAATACGATTCGCCTCGACAGGTTCCTGGGTGGTAGCGGATTCTTGTGGCGCAACTTTTTGGGGGGATTCAGAATAACGTGAAGTCTGCTCAGGAAGAGCAGAGACATCAGGGGAGTCAAGGCCATCGCCGTTGAAAGTTGCATCGCGCGGCCACCTAGGCGGAGGACCAGAGCTTAAACCAACTGAGGGAGCGGCTTCTGGAGCCTGGTCACGGGACATGAAAAGAGAGTTGAATAAAGGAGATGCCTCTGGGCGGTAGGATTCGGCGAAAGAAACATCATCAGCTTCGGGCATGGTGTTAGGTACACTGGGTGACGAAGAAGCGACAGTAACGCGCCGACCAAACCCAAGCCAGTTCGAGGAACCAGAACCGGAACCGGAACCGGAGGGGGCATCCTTCCCAAAGTTATAATTCATTGCTAGAGGTGAAGCTGTAGACAGTTCATTGATAAGAGATTGATTTGTCGAAAAGAGGAAGAAAATTGAGGTTGAATTTTGTTTTGTTGTTTACTGGATTTGCATGATGATGTATGATCCAAGTCAAAGCTCGTGTTGCGACGCGCTTGGAGAGCGCGATTAGAATGCTTCTCCACTTTTTTATGACGGATGACATAACGTGTCTTCCCTGTCTGTTCGCAGTTGATCTGATCTTAGTGCTTGGCATTTGAGCTTGGCACAACGTCTTTTCTTGATCATCAGCCTCAATTCGGTTGTTAATGTTTCAGTATAAGATT
Source organism: Fusarium algeriense (assembly GCA_002982035.1). Lineage (NCBI taxonomy): Eukaryota > Fungi > Ascomycota > Sordariomycetes > Hypocreales > Nectriaceae > Fusarium > Fusarium algeriense. The sequence continues at coordinate 9,105 of PVPY01001208.1, read as the reverse complement.
TGTTTCTATGGTTTCAAGACATGGATGATAAAAGCAACATGGTACAGATTACGGACATTCCTCAGACTCGGACTCATACACCGACGCACGAAACTGTGCAGTCACGTTGTACGGATAGTCAATTTGGATAGCTGCTCAATAGCGGGACCTCTCGATGCATCAAGCTGAAAGAGAATACGATGCGTTCAATTAAACAACAGCGCTAGGGACACCTCCTACAACTGTATCCGCTATAAAGTTGTCTCTTACCCCGAAGGTTCAGGTATGTGATGGCATACCCTGCTAATCTTGCACTGCCACCGTCTAGAGCCCAATCAGAGAGTCGTCAAACAAAGCAGCCAACTGCTCGCTCATCGAAACGGCCTGTCAGTGACGTTATACCACCCAAATCAGGTATCGCGAGGCCTCCTCAGGGTCCTTTACCGCCATTCCCCTGTCAAGCAAAGCATGAGCTGCGCTTCCTATCGGCCGTGCTCGTTGAATACCGGGTGCTACCCCGGACTCCAGAGGTTCTTCCTTAACAATACCGTGACAATGTCCCGTTTATTGTCACCAAATTGTAGTGGCCACCTACAGTCAATGCGTTATCCATTGTTCATGCACCACCTCCGCTATTGCAGATGCCTTCATAGCTGGTATCCCGGCTCCTTGGCTTGGCAATAATTCGCTCAAACACTGCCTTCTCGCACTCTATTCTTGCTCAAACGAGTTGGTCTGCAACCTACCTGTTCACTTACTCCTCGGAAAACGGCACAGAATATCCAGACTTTACGCCCACCCAACTTGCAAACGACCCTGAAAAACCTTCTCACTAGGGCATCGTCTCTGGCGTTTTAACGCCAACCAGACGAACCATGTGGCGCCCAAATCTCAATTTTGTCAAGCTACATTGTGAGTGCCGTGCTGAGTGACAAGGTGCTGATAGGATGCGGCTGACAATGCTGCTCGGCGGCACGTAACTAGACATCTACATCATTTGCATGGGTCTATCCAGCTTCCTGTTCATCTACCCGAATGGCAAGCTCAGCGCAATCGATGCCTATTTCTTTGGCGTTAGCGCCTCGACCGTTACCGGATTAACTACGTGAGCCACTTTCTAGAACGCTTGTGGACTTCAACGGTGCTAACCATATCCATAACAGAGTTGATGTTCCTGTACTGAGGACGTACCAGCAGCTGTTTCTGTACTTTGTCCCCCTGGTTTGCAACCTTGTGACTATCAATATCATAGTAGTGGTTGTACGTCTTATCTGGTTTCGAAGATACCTCAAGAAGGCCGGTCAGTTGATTATTTCATGCACCTACGTATCATTGCTAACGTTTTGCCGTATAGCTCCTGCTCTACTTAGCCGACGTAGACCTGCGGATCAAGGTCCTAAGGAGGACCCAGAGATTGCCGCTGATATTCGCCTTTCGGATGTGCCTGATAAGAGACCGGAACTTGCACGATCTGTGACAGACCGCGTTCATAAGAATGTCGCGGAGCAGGATGAGCTCCCGCCGATTGGGGCTCGGAGTCGGACAGACCCAGCTCCTGATCATCCACCCCAACGGCCGGTAGAAACTTTTTCACCCACAATTAAGGAAGAAGGGGCGAAAGAAGAAGTCCAGCACGAAACAAGAATCACTTTTGATCCTTCGACCGATCATCATCCTCGTCGTGAACAGCAGGGAGCGACTCTGTATATACCCGGCCCCCGCGCTCGGGACCAAGGTGCGTTACAAGCCGCTCCTCTTTTTGTGCCAACTGACATATTCAGGACTTCCTTTTGTTGAGCTAAACACCGAAAGACGTTTTAGTCGCGATACTCGAGATGGTATGACCCCTGTCTGTTCATGCCTGTATCGCATGTTACGTGAGCTAAGCTTTCCTTCTAGAAGATGTCATCGAACCCATTTCGCGGACCCAATCTACCCCTATCAGTACCCTTCGCCGTAGACGCAGTGGTCTTAGTTTGACTCAAGTCCGCACTGTCGAGCGTGTCGCCACAGTAGCTTCAACACTCTTTGTCATTGGCAACCCTGCCCAAGGACCCAAGGAGCGTCCACTGGCCAGGGCACCGACACTTGCCGTGGGAGACTTCCCCCGTTTATCTCGTGAGGTCACGATCGGACGTAACTCCCTCTTTCACAACTTATCGTCAAAAGACCGAGAGGAGTTGGGTGGCATCGAGTACAAGAGCTTGAAACTGCTACTCAAGATCATCGTCGGTAAGTCTTCAGACGGTCACCCAAGGACAATCCGCTAATGATTACAGGATACTATGTGTTTCTTCACTGTCTCGGGGCTATCTGCTTGATAGGATGGGTCCAGCATGCCCCCAGCAAGTACGTTGACCACATCGCCAAATGGGGGGAAAATAAAATCTGGTGGTAAGTCCCCTTGTGTTTTATGGCTTCAATCCCTCTCATTCTTCATTTAGGTCCATTTACTCTGCTCAAACCATGGTCACCAACTTGGGCTTCACCTTGACTCCTGACTCAATGATATCTTTCAATGACGCCCCGGCTCCCCTACTTATTATGAGCGCCCTTGCCCTCGCTGGCCACACTTTCTACCCTGTCATTCTGCGGCTTATTATTTGGACCACCTCGAAGGCCGTTTCGAAACAGTCCTCACTTCAAGAGCCACTACACTTCCTTCTCAATCACCCGCGACGATGCTACACCCTACTTTTTCCAAGTGGACCAACCTGGGCGCTTGCTGGCATTCTCGCCCTCCTAAATATTGCCGATGTCCTATTCATCATCCTTCTTGATCTAGACAACTCGACTGTGACAGTCCTTCCTGGGTGGCAGAGGTTCTGTGCCGCCGTCTTTCAGGCTGTTAGCTCCCGACACACAGGTACAGCCACATTTAATCTCGCCAATGTCAACCCAGCAGTGCAAATGGCTTTGCTTGTTATGATGTACATTTCCGTATATCCGATTTCTATCGTCGTTCGATCTTCAAACACCTACGAGGAGCGCTCTTTAGGTATTTACGAGAAGAGTCTACAATTAAATGAGGAGGACGGCGGCTCGTATTTTGTGACCCATCTGCGGAACCAATTGAGTTTCGATTTGTGGTATATCTGCCTTGGACTTTTTTGCATCACCATTGCCGAGCACAAGAAGATCATGGACGGCAATGATCCAGTAAGTTCAGTTCCACACAGAATTAAGTACAAAGCTCACCAGCATAGGCATTCGCAGTGTGGCCGATTGTGTTTGAGGGTGTTTCAGCATAGTAAGGATGATCTCCTTCATCATTAACAGAGCTAACCGTGTCGTAGCTGTAACGTCGGGTTGAGTTTAGGATACCCTACCATCAATTCATCTTTCTGCACCGAGTTTACGACATTCAGTAAACTCATCATCTGCGCCATGATGATTCGTGGACGCCATCGCGGACTGCCCTATGCCTTGGACCGAGCTATTGTCTTGCCGACCGAGAAGTCGTTGGGTGCTGAGACTATCACCCAGTCTAACGAGTCTCCAGAGCCTCACGAGCACCGTGAGTAGTTTTGACAACACAAGGGATCCTTTTGGTCATACACGATACCGGTTAGATGAAACTACGGCCTTTTTTATTTACTTTTTCATCGTTTCGTTTTGTCTTTCCATAAGAGCATAGCGCGGTCAGAGTTACGCTTAGAGGCGCTCGGTGGATAGACTGGGAGATCTACAAGACTTTAAACAGACATATGGCCAGGCTTCAGCGTACTGAAATATGGCTCATGAACTCTTTTTCCTACTGTAAAGTGGAATTTTTGTCGCAAAGTTTTACATCTATAAATAAGCTCGGCGCTCTGGACAGTCGGCCTTTCAGGATGCAGGATAGCATTAGAGGATACGCCAGAACCTTCAAGTAGAGTTAATCTCGTCGTTCTTTTTTTCTGTTTTTTTTTTCTGCGCTTTGTGGACATATATATCTGTGAATCTCAACTTAACTCAGCCGAGTCTATACATAGGTGTAGCAGGCATTTACATGCAGAGTAAAAGGTTTGATCAAAATCGCTGTGATTGAAGATTAATATGCTCAGAACTCTTTTCTGTAAATTCTATCTCTTTTGAAGAGAAACTTTTTAATCTAAAAGTCTGGGTGACTATAAATTCTGATGAATTTCTTTCTTCAGACCAGCTTTCTCTTGAACATACTAATTCTTTTCATCAAGACTCTCAAAAATCGACTTCGCACATACCGACGTTTCTCGCCTGAACCCTTACATCGTAATCTCGGTCGCCATACCATCGAACATTTACCGTGCTCTCATTATCCAGGACAAGAATCAACAATGGCTCCTTGCTTTTGCCCCGTTGAGGACGATTTCCTCTGTGCCATGGTTTTCCTTAGCATGTTGTCTCTCGTGTATGTATAGTTCCCTGCCTTGTACGCTACCCAAGCTAACAGTTCTTTTTCAGCCCTTGTTTCGTTATCATAATCAATGGTTCACTTCATCTCGCCTTCGGTTGCCAGAGACATGACGCAAACCTTTGGGGTGGAGAGGCAGGTCGAGGAATCTTTTGGTCCTATGACTCCCATGAATATGAGCCTCTAGAATGAACCATGCAGTATTTCGTCGTCCTGATATCCTCCGGCCGATGGCCTTCAAGAATGGTGTTTCTTGATCGTAGCCAGTTTTCTTTAAGAAAAGGTTATTCATGCCTTCCAGAGAGTCGTGGAAACTTGAGGGCTCGCGTGGTTACAATACCGGGTGGCAAAAGTCTAAATAGTATGCCGGGCTACAACGTACTGAGCTTCAAACAAAGCTTTATTATAGTCTAAGGCAAGAGTAGACTTGTCACGGGAGAATCGCAATAAATAGCTTGCAGGCATCTCACAGAAAACTATCGTTTCTGGACGAGAATGCTTTAGTTACTTGCGGCGCAAAAGCCGTTCTGTATCTATTGAAAGATTTATTCACTCTTTAAAAAACAAAACCAGTTTCTTTTCTATTATAGAGTAAAATGACTCTTATTTATATGACTTGCCGAGAGTTGACACTTGCGATGAAACTTGAGGCCAGGCTTTTGGAAGCAAAAAACCCTTTGTTTATGTAATATAGAGAGATAAAACGAAGAATTTTCCATTTTGAATTAGAAATCATTGGTTAGTGCCTAGTCGCTAATAGGCAGCATACGGGGGAGAGAAACATTCAGCCCCTGAGCTTCTTCGACAAGATATCTGGAATGCTTGTTTAATCATTCACGTCCAGATCTATATCTTTATCTCCCGGGTCAGTCACTTGAACTTCATTCTTACGGTTTTCAGACTGATAGGTTCTTAACTAAAGGCCAGCATTAGAACCCGAGCCCAGGTTTTTATGCACGACGTAATGAAGGAAACATTAGTGCAATCGGTATTACGACGTTGATTCTCCAGATCTGATACCGGCTACATCTAAAAATCTGGATTAAATTTGGACTGACTATACTACTGGAAATCGTTGATATTGTCACAATGGCTAGGTAGTCAGTACAATTAGAATCAGTACAGGGCCACTATGTTGAGCATGCATCGAGCTAGAGTCAGGTAATGGCTTGAATTGGTATCAACAGACTCTCCAATTTTCGACTCTGCGCTCAGTCCGTGTTATAGCACCTGAGTCTGTCTCAGTCCTCGTCTAGTTTTCTTACGGAACGTTCGATATTCTCAACACTTCAAGTCCCCAGGGCTGCCTTTTCTCCGAACTTCCAGTCTGACAGACTTGCCTTGAAATTTTCAGTGTCTGAGCTGGCCTGAGATCTTTGCACGTCATGGCATTTGAGATTCGCAGTCGTAACTCCCAACAGTTTCAAGGTAATGCGGTGGAGTGCATCTCCTTCCGACCTTAACGCTGCGATTGACACAACTCATCATTAATTCTTTCCGTTACTACCGTCATGCATGTCAAATAAAAAGTGCAAGCAAGACGCGTTGATGAATCAGTTCTGGCTCTGGGCACATCCCCCATACCATTCCCCCCCATTTACATCTCAACTGTTTCCATCAACGTGTCAAGATTATTCAGTATACTCACGCTCCAAGCATCGCAAAATCACCGTATTCAACATGAAGCTCTTGAGCATTGTTCTCACCTATCTTTTCTTGCAGTCCACACAAGCTGCGCGTCTCTCTGAAGATGATCCTCTTACAATCCTCGAAGCCCGTGACTGTTTCGGGTCTACCATCAACTGGGCCCCGTGCAAACTGGGCATTGATTCTAAGCTGGAATCAAAAGTCACCTGTGCTAGGCTATCCGTTCCTCTCGACTATACCGGCAAATACAACGGCGACACGATCCTATTAGATTTGATCAGGGTCAAAGCCACCAAGGAATCATTCAAAGGCAGCATTATCATGAACCCCGGAGGGCCAGGTGCTTCTGGAGTAGAGTTTGTTTTGAGAGAGGGACACCGCTTGGCAAAAGTCGTTGGTGGCTACCACGATATCATCGGTTTTGATACACGGTAGGTGACAGCTCAGCTTTTACTAGTAGAAACAAATCTAACTTAGAATTAGTGGCACTGGCAGGACGTTACGTCCGTCTGGCGATCCAAGATTTCTTGTTCAAATGATGCAAGACGCACTCGAGATGGTTCCAAATGTGCGATCCGACCAACAGTGGATGAACTTGGCTTGGCAATATACAGGCAATATTACCGAAACCTTTTTTGTGGAAGACGCGGAACTCATGCGACTTTATGCCACTGCATTCATCGCCCGAGACATATCAGAAATTGCCATCGCATTAGGGGAAGGGAACAACATCAAATACTGGGGCATATCATACGGAACGGTCCTAGGCCAGGTTCTGGCTAGTATGTTTCCTGACCGTATCGGACGTATGCTGCTCGATGGTAATCTGCTCGCCGACGACTATGTAACTACCCTTGGGGTGAACGGTATCAAAGATGCCGAAAAGGCTTTGGCTCATTTCTCCGACGAGTGCATTTCAGCCGGACCTGCTACATGTGCTTCGGCTAGCGAGCTTTCCAAACGAGGTGACATTCTCAAAGTCCTCGATTACATGGTTAAGGTCTTCAGTACAGGACAGCAATCGCAGATTTATCCCGACCGGACTCCAGGGTCTGGGGTTGATACACGCAGAATTAAAGCAGTTATGTTGACTCTCTTCATTCTCAACAGTCTCTATACACCCCGCGGGTACGCTCAACTGGATAAGATGCTCAAAAAGATTTTGAGCGGCGGCGTGAACCACCTACCTTTTGAACCTCCCATCTCCGCAAGTGGATGGAACGTCAAGGGTGACCTTGCCTGTCTAGCGATCAGTTGCGGCGACAGCTCTTTTCGTGCCGAGAATCCCAATGATCTCTTCTCTTTCTACCAGGCTCATCACGCTCATAGCCCTTTCTCCGACCCTCAGCTGATTAGTAACTTGCCGTGTGTTCAGTGGAAGGTACATGCAGCCGAGAAGATTGACTTAAGGAGTCTTGTAAAAGTCGAGACAAAGACCCCTGTTCTTATTGTTAACGGTGCCTACGATCCAGTGACTCCTTTGGGTGATGCCTTGGAGATAGCTGCCCGGTTTCCTGGAAGCCGGGTTGTTGTTCACGAAGGTGTTGGCGTAAGTATAATACCATGTCCCGAGTTGATTGTGATACTAACAGAAATTTTAAGCATGGATTACTCCAACATCCCTCTGAATGCACTGAAGAAATTGTAGCCAGCTATTTCAGCTATGGATCGCTTCCCGAGAAAAATACCCCGTGTCAGCCCAATATGCCCGTCTTCAAGTATGCTGCCTCTGAGCATCCTATACACGACCCGGAGGGAACGAATCATGCCGTAAGTCGCCAGGGTTCGATTGTCTTATGGACAATGCTTTGTTCCTTGTGGACTTTGTTGACATGGAACGAGGTGATGTGATAAAGCGGTTGAACAAAACCGCACTATCACTATGGCGTCTCTTGAAGGATTAGTTTGTGTGTTTGTCGTGCTTGACCCCGGTACAATTCTTTGACATGGTACAGGGCTTCAATAACTGGTTTAAATTAGTAGAACAGCGTTAAAAGAATTCATTTATCCCTCCTCATAATTCTGCTTCTGCATAATGCCTTAAGTACTTGGCTGGTTTCTTGCTCCCTTTGACTTGAGTTACACCTTGCCAGGTACCGCCCCATTGACCATAACCCGTTCATATTGCTAGAGTGAGCGCGGACTTTCTCAAAGTACATGCGACAGAAAGGAGATCTAAATGAATGGAGTAGGGGAGTTGAAGGCAAGCCCATTATGTGTGACAGGATAGATCGAACCAGTATTGAGTAAAGCTGTTGGAGAGTGACACTCCCCGAACTACAAGAGAATGATCGGATCGGGGTATGGCAGAAAACTTCAGACTTTAATCCTAAGTGATAAAAATAATTAGATAAGTTTAGGAGACATAGTTTAGTATAATTCAGGAGTATCTTAGCATGCATGCATGATGGCTAGTTTATTTTGGGCCCGTGATTTAGAGTCTTAAGTTTTCTGGCATCTCGAGGCAGATGGCAGTTATACCAATTACTATCTTCAACGCTTCATGAAACAAGATGACATGCTAATGTTCCACAGACTCAAGCCGCCAATACTTCGTGATCTTCTTCCGACTTCCTGAAAGCCTCCTGGAGGGGTATCTCTGATAACGGCACAACCTTCGTCTTCTTGACAAACTTCCATATCAAGTACGCTGCGGTAACAAGGGGGATATCTCTAGAGCATTGTTAGTGTATGAACTAGCTAGGGGAGGAAGAAACCTTCGGACCCTAAACCAGGTGCCGAAAAATAAACTACGCAAAGAGTTTCCTAAGAGACAAAAGATCTAGGTAAGCTTATACTAAGCTTAGGAGGCTCTTTGCATATTTTATTTTTTGGCACCCTAAGTTCAAGGTCTGGAGTTTTATTGCTACCCGAGAACTGGTATCAGGAGTACTGACAAGTAGGATGATACAAAGCCAACGGGATCCCAGTTACCCCTGGTGAATACCCGGAAACCGCCCGTGAGCAGGATGAGTAATGTCATGAACAAACCGGCGCATGAGGAGTAGACTGTATCGTAGTTAGCAGGAGCCACATTCCCGTTTCTGCCGAATCAATGCCACTCAGGAAAGGGCAGGAAACTGAAGACCTTGATCCTAAGTGAC
>PVPY01001192.1:0-99822 GCA_002982035.1 Fusarium algeriense | reverse complement strand
GTTCTGTAGGTAATGAGAGGGGGGAGGCGGCTGTTGTGAATCAAAGGACTCGCTCGAGCTGAAGGCGGTGTTATGGGACGAGGACAAGGCTGAATGGGCGTTTATGCTGGAAGGATTGTTGGCGCTCGCATTAGCACTGGCACTGGCAGCGCTGGCATTGGCACCGACCGAGTGCGAGTGGCCGAAGTGGGCGCCGTGGGAGGCTGAGTCTGCCTCGTCGAGGAGTTGCTGGTGCTGCTGAACCTGATAATGTTGATCCTGCGGAATCTGCTGTTGCTGGAGCTGCTGAGCCTGGTGGCTTGGTTGACGCTGGTGGCCTGTCGCTTGAGGGGTTGCAGCAGTACCGCCCGTTGGAGTCTGGTTGTTCGTCGAAGTTGAAGCCGCAGGCGTCTTGGACGAGTTTCGCGGCTCATTGAGCGCATGCGATGACCGATTGCTGTGCTTGCCGAGGAAGTTCCTCATACTGCGATTGCGATTGTCGTTGCGGACGGCCGATGAGGAGGGAGTTCGGAGGAGGTAATCGCGCACAGCGAGAGTTGAGGTCGGAGAGAATGGAACAGGCGGAAGAGATGGGAAGAAGATGAGAGGGATACGGTAGTCTACGAATCCAAGGCCAGCTAAGGTAAGGTCAGGTAAGTCCTGTAGGTGGTTATCGAAATCGGGGCAGTACACAACCTAGAGTTACGGATGGATACTTCTTAGACCTATAGAAGCAAGGGCACCGATCGGACGGGACGGGACACGACGCAAGCTGATTGAGCTGCCCTGCCTGTGTCTTGGTTGGTGGTGCCCGTGCTGAACCCGCTGCCGTGGATGCATCGTAGTGGATGTTCAGCGCTTTAATCGTTACCTACTAGGTTCAGTCCAGTTGGACCTCGTGGACACCGAACGTCCATGGATCCCTGGAGAGATTGGGTAGCAGAGGGGTGATAAGGCGGATACAGTACCACTCGCTAATATATCTTTGGGTTATGTTCCGAGCTCTCAGCTTGGTCAATTGCGCAGCTGATGTTATTCATTCGTGTCTTTGGGGTTCATTTGGTGTTGACACGACTAAGACAAGGTCTACATTCAAAGCACAGCCTCTACTATACCATGTGGCGCTGCATTCGTATGATGATAGGCTTCTGTTGACAGTCCAGGCCTAGATTTTGTGCCGAAGACCTTTGGGTTGAATTACAAAACGGAAAGTTACAATACATCATCCAGTGCTGATCATTTTAAGCGGATGGTTTGTTACCTCTTGGCATCCAATCCATAGAATCATGAACGACTTCAGTTGAGACAATTTGATATTGGTGGCCAAGACTCAACCAGCATTAGCACGTTCCATATAAAGCTGCCAATCTCTTCTACTGCAGGTGACATAACATATTCTGGAACGATATCGACAGCAAGTTATCCACTAGCGTGGGTCATATGCATTACAACCCTTGGATGGTCAGCATTGCGTTGGTTGAGTCTTTTCTCCTCTACGCAAATTCGTCCGCTTCCAAGCTCCCGTACATGTCAGCAATAGGCCCTCCTATGAGAGCCAGCACTTCAAAGCTTTGGTCACCTCTCACTTACAGTTCATCAGCCTTGTTGGACGTTGTCTCGTTAGTCCTTGTTTCTTGAGCGGAGTCCGATGCCCAGACTGGCCTTGTGGACACTGGAACTTGCTGAAAGGAGGCTGTGTATGCGGGCTGGGATCCAATGTGATCCTCTGGTTGAAAGGCGATGTCGCATATTGCCGGTTGTCTCGCTGGATAACTAATGCAGTCCGAGGCGCTCATGTCAATGTAGGCTTGTGAGGAAAGCCAGGATATTCTGTCGTTGGTTCATTTTATGTCAAATAGATTCTACCACATGGATGCTCACTCTGCAGTCCGGTCTTTTTAGCTGGTCATATTTACATTTGAATATCTGTGCATCCCACAACCCATGTGTACCCTGGTAAGTTGATACTATGAATAGCAACTCATAAGCTTCCTGTCAGACAGGGGTGTGCTGATCAAATATTTTGAGTGTGGTGCAGTAGCACGACAACTTCGCCATGATCCTCATGGGAAGTTACTAATCATGCTTCTGGCAGTGGTCGCTGTCTGTATCTGATGTAGATGTTTCAATGGTCTAAAATGATTGAACTACATTGTGTGAGACTAATCATTATATTTGTCGTGATTGCGTGACACCCCAACCATAAGAGTATATGCATGGACGATACACTCGTCGGGCTACAAAAGATATATTCGTGGGCTCTCTATGAGGTGTGATACAGTTGCAAACTGTCGCCTACCGGCTCATTGTTGGTTTAGAAGTGAGCGCAACTACAAAATAAAGCCCTTGTCTAGGGTAGGCATCGTTTGGTGAACCATGATTTATAAGGCGGTGATTAATTAATTCAGCGACCATCACCTTTGTTTCTCATAATTCGGCCTCCAACTCAAGTAATGATTCCGACGATATTGGTATATAACACTAAGACATCCCAAATAATCCGAGTCTCTAAAAATACTCATCTGCTTTAAATATTCCGATAATTATTACACCGTTCACCTTACGACCGTGTGATAAAATGACTTGACATTCCCAATCACTTCTGGATAACAACAACCTGCCAGAATGTGCTTTGGCGCGACCTGCCCAACCTGTTGTAAGTTCTCGATATCGCTCCTAGGCCAATTGAGCTGGTAAGGTGCCAACTGAAGTCTTCACAGCCAAGAAGTCGTGGCGTGGATGCGGTAACCACGTTCAACAAGTATTCGACAAAGTGCCACAGTCTGAATGGTGTACTTGTACTCCCAAAACCAGAATCGGCGGCAAGGACTACCCCCCTGCGGCTCCTATACAGATTCCGGGCTTGAGTTGGATCTCAGGCATGCTCGGGGGAGGCAATCGTCAAAACGCTGGCGGTGATAAGAAGTCGGAGCTGTGAAACTACACGGATATATCTTATCTCTCCACGCGCTATTATCCAGTGCTTGGATAACATGTATGCGGGGATCTGCAGGGATGAGAGGTTCCGGAAGTCGGTAGTTTGAACTTCATGACATGAAATAGGGCGTCGAGTCATATGCACAGTTGCCGGGGTTGGGAGTTGGAGTCTCGGGAAGTTTTAATGTTGGTTGCATGTATAGTAGAAGGGGGAGAGCAAATCAGGGTCTTAAATACGGCAGTTAATGAATTATAGATGAGGTCTAAATGATTTTGCCATATGTTGAACCTATCTAGGAATCGAAACATTTCTAACTCAAAGATTAATAGAATAGGCAATTTACGTATCTTATCATTGAACCCAAATGCAAGTGGACACAGGAATCCCCAGAGTGTGGAGATGACCTTACTCAACGGGGAACAAAGAAGCGACAAGTTAATACGGATATGTAATAGAGAGACGGTCAAAGGACGTGACTGGTTATTGAACTAACTTATCTTTCGGTTACGCAGCAATTCCCCCCACACGAAGTAGGGAATTCGGGCTTGGACCCGACGAGTTGGAGTCATATCGGAGCACTTCTAAGACGCCTCGTGATAAGAAGCTCAATCTAGCCGGTCAACGGTTGGCTCCAACTCTCCCTCTTTTTTCTTTATGAGTTCAGAAAGTTAGCCATTGATTGGTCAAGATTATTCAGAACAACGTTGCCATAATGTTAATACTGTCACCAAGCTTCATGCTCGGAGCTGGCGCTCTACTTCTTGTTACTCATATCATTATCCGCCTGACTTCGGCTACAGCAAAGGTTCCCGGCCCGTTTATATCCAACTTTACGTCACTTCTACTGAAATGGCACGAACTCAACGCAAACCGTACCGTGTATGTTCACGAACTTCATAAGAGATATGGCCCAGTTGTTAGGGTCGCACCTAATGAGGTCTCCTTCACTTCGATTGATGCTCTCAAAGAGATTTATGGTTCTGGTGGTAGCGGATATGACAAGACTGAGTTTTATGATCTCTTTCAAGTCTACGGAAAACGGTGAGAACTCATTATAGAGGAACTAGATACTGGTTCTGACTCCGCCTTGTAGCACAATGTTCTCAACCCTAATTAAAGGCGATGTAAGTTCAGATTTGGGCAGTCTTGTTTAGTAAATCTGACTTCTTGATCAGCATGCGAAACGACGGAGGATGATTGGCGACAGATATGCCAACAGTAATATAATGAAGCAAGCCCCCTTGGCTGGAATACAAGAACGCTCCAAGAAGTTTGTTGAGCGCTGTGTTGACTCACCCGATAAGACGGCAGACGTCTTTGTAAGTCAAAGCCTTAAGATGTTCAGGAGTATGCTAACAATCCGCATAGAGAGGTAGGTTTTGGTTACGAGGAACAAACTGATTGTCAACGAAGAAACAGCTGACCAAACCAGCGTTGCACGCATATGCTTGTGATTGTGTTACACACCAGTTGTTCCACCCATATGGAAGCAACTGCTTGCAGAACAAAGACGACGAGGAAATGATGCACCAAGTTGCTGCCGACGACAGTCTTCAGAGTAAGCTATCGTTTCCCAAAGATCACACTTGGCAGCTCATACGAGAAACACAGACCGTCTAGTTCAATACTATAGCCCGATTCTGCACCGTCTTGGATCCAGCCTTCTGGCTAGCTTTGCCAAACCTCGTTCAATTCCCTTGGCCGACAACTTTGTCATTGAAAACGCCAAGGAAAACGGAGCAGCAGGTTTTACCGTCCTGAACCGCCTGAAGGAAAAGGACAGCGTACTTGACACTATCGACATGGCAGCCGAATGTCTCGATCATATGGCCGCAGGCATCGACACAACCGGCGACGTTCTCTGCTTTTTGATGTGGGAGCTTTCACAATCTCGATCGGTCAAGTATCAACGTCTTCTCCGAGAAGAGTTTCGAAGCAAGCCTGACGCCCACTTTGACGAGTTACCCATGCTAGACGCTGTACTAAACGAGGGACTGAGATGTTTCCCTGCTATTCCCATGTCATTGCCTCGATACGTCCCTCAGGGTGGTCGTGTTATTGACGGATTCTCCTTGCCAGAGAAGACAGTTGTTAGTTGCCAGGCCCTTTCGGTTCACCGAATCAATGATCACGTCTTCCCGGACCCGGTCAAGTTTTACCCCGAAAGGTGGTTGGAGGCCGAAGGAGATGCCGATCGACGACGGCACCAATGGGCCTTCTCCAGTGGAGGAAGAGGATGCATTGGAAAGCAGTGAGTAGCCCTATTGAACTTAGAGAGAAAGACAATACTAATCAAGTTATAGCCTTGCCATGGCGGAAATGAAGACCTTGCTGCGAGACGTGTATTTACGATACGAAACTGAGCCGGATATATCAATGAAGAGCGAATCTATGGTGATGGACGATCAACTCATTTCCTCACGACCTCTTGGAAAGCGATGCCTACTTAAGTTCGTGCCTGTGAAGGACTGAATGATAGGCTAATGGCCACAAAAGTGAGTTAACGAGCATTGATGAAGAGTTAGGAGCTTGATCAGGGCATCAGAATTATGATGCTGTACAGTAGGACACACTAAGGAGAGGATTCCTCGATACAGTGCAAGTGTCATAGATTAAAGGATGAGATCGGCAACTCGGGGATGTAAGCTCGGGCAAGTAAGAATAGAATACCTATCTATGGAAGAGAAACTCGCAAGCAAAAACCAAATACAACATGGTGATTACATTCGTCGGTTGGAGTTTGTGGCTTTCAAATCCGAGTACACCGATGTCGTATTTGTCATTCTCCGACTGCATCTGCAAATGCCTGAAATCACAACGGAAATATTCCCAAGGCATCCATCCATTCCCATCAAGTTGACGTGGGTGAGGTGGGAGGTTGCGTTGCGTTGCGTCGTTTGCATGTGTACAGTGTGAGGAAAAGTCGATATTGGATGCGCTTGGCACTTGAAGCATGGGACAGAGGCGAAGCGAGCTGTGTAACAGTGGATCACTGCCTAGGATTTGAGCGCCTCGAACCGGGCGAGGCGTTGAAAGCACAGTGAGTGGTCATGTCACTGACAATTGTAATGGAACCCAACCTCGAACCTCACTTAGCTTTTAGTTAAAGTTTTATTGTTAGTGTTTCAAACTTTGTGAAAAACTAGTCTGCTGTAACTCGTTTGTTGATAAATCAGTGACAAATACAGTCTCAGAACGTATTACTGCTTTCAAAATCATAGGCTATTCCGACAGTTGTCACTTCAAGGTTAACAGTATTGGTTCTTTTGGTGTTGGTTGACTTGTCTGAATCTGAGGTTTTGTCAAGTTTTTTTGCCGCCTGCCCCATTCATTCATCCCGTACGGGCTTCCAAAAACAAAAATCCCGGTCGGCCCTAACATCGCCCCTCCCTCCTTGTCCTTCTTAACTCACCTTGTTGCTCCTCTTTCGCATTTTTTTTTTCTTCTCTTCAACACTACACTCGCATCTCACCGAGACAGCAAAACTCAACTCAACTAAAAGCCCTCAGATCTATCGCGCCCAGCGCATTTCACTTTCATACTTGCCTGTTGACTTTTTTGGTCGCAGCGCGCATCGCTTACCTGACTCCCCCACCACTCATACCTGGCTCACGAACCTCTCAAGTCGTTTATAGTGTTGGCCTGTGAAGCATCATCTTCGCCGGTCTTCGCTTGCTTCCTTCGTAATCGGCACCTCCCGAACACATATATCCGCCGAACCACACTGCTGTTTATGTATCAGCACGACCAGCACTCCGTCTTCAGACACCTCTTCAAGCTGCAGTTATTTCGCATACCGCGAAAGCCTTGTAGCCCCGACATCAGTTCCGACGGTTGAAATCTAGAGACACCACAGTCGTCTATGCATCACCACCAGCATCCGAGTATCTATCCGATCTGCCACATGTCAATAAAAAATCATCAAGAGCACTGAAACCTTCGTTGCTCCGCCCACCCTCAAGTCTCCTTCTGCTACCAAGTCTATACATGACATCTTCGTCATCTCACGACTCTATCAACTACTAGCCTCGCTTACCAGCCTTGCCCTGTCAGCTTTATCTTTCAGACAGTAAATACTCAATATCGTCACCATGGCTCTCGTCAACGTTCGCCGCGATGTCAGCGATGCTTTCTATCGTTACAAGATGGAGCGTCTGCAGACCAAGATCGAAGGTAAAGGAAACGGTATCAAGACCGTTGTCGTCAACCTGAGCAGCGTTGCTGCTTCTCTTGCCCGCCCTGGCTCATATGTCATCAAGTACTTTGGCTTCGAGCTTGGCGCTCAGACCAACATTGATCCCAAAGACGATCGTTGGATCATCAACGGTGCTCACGATGCCCCCAAGCTTCAGGACCATCTCGATGGCTTTATCAACAAGTTCGTTCTCTGCAAGAAATGCAAGAACCCTGAGACCGATGTTGTCATCAAGGATGATCGTATCCTGCTTGACTGCAAGGCCTGCGGTCAGCGTACCGATGTTGATATCCGCCTGAAGCTCAGTGGCTTTATCCTCAAGAACCAGCCCAAGAAGGGCAAGAAAGACAAGGCCGAGCGCAGGGCTGCCAAGAAGGCTCGACAGAACGGCAATGCTGCTAACGGCACCAACGGTCAGAACGGTGTTGGCAGTGATGAAGCCTCTGAGAACGGCTCAAACGAGAACGGCGATGAGGACGTTGGCAGTGATGACGAGTTCCAAAAGGTTCAGGCTGAGGCCGCCGAAGCCGCTCAGGAGAACGAAGTCAAGGAGCATGAATGGGCTGTTGACATGAGCGAGGAAGCTGTCAAGGCCCGTCAGGCCTCTCTCCCCGGCGAATTCAAGCAGAAGCTCAACATGGGCGATGACGATGATGAAGAGGGCGAGGGTGGCCCTACCATCTACGATGAGCTTGGTGACTGGATCCAGTCGCAAGCCGAAGAGAAGGGCAGCATCGATAAGGTCGAGTCCATCGACATCTATGTCAAGGCCAAGGAGCTTGGTATCGAGGGCAAGCATCGTAGTGTTCTTGTTCTTGTCCAGACCATCTTCGATAAGAACATTGTTGCCCAAATCCCCAAGCGTGCTAGCATGCTCAAGCAGGTATGTTGAGCTTATCTTACCGAAGCACTCGTGTACTAATATTCCACAGTTCGTCACTTCCGAGCGTCACGAGAAAGCTCTTCTCGGAGGCACTGAACGTCTTGTCGGTTCTCTGGCTGCTGACCACCCCGAGATGTTCCAGTCTATCGTCAAGATTTTGCAGCTCTACTACCACTACGACTTGATTAGCGAGGAGGTCGTGACCAAGTGGGGATCCAAGGCTAGCAAGAAGTACACTGACATCTCCACCTCCAAGAAGGTTCGCAAGGCTGCTGTGCCTTTCTTGACCTGGCTTGCCGAGGCTGACTCGGAGGAGTCTTCTGACGAGGAGTGAAATCCCGTTCGTGTAGTCTTTCTTCCTGTGTGATACTTTTTTTGCCTTGTGACTTGTGTCTTGTGTCCTTGGCTGGTAGGCTTCTGTGTCACATTGTTGCATTCACTTTGCCGATAAATTAGTTCAGTTTGTGCTTTCTGATACTCAGATAGTCTAATTCTATTCTTGGTCTTCTGCCTGAAACCTGAAATATGTGATGTGATCTTCATTTACAACAGTATGAGAGATACTACTGTCAGTGTTTGTAACCAATGACTTGTCTCTTTCACACACACACACACAAAAAAAAAAAAGGGGTATCGCTTTGCCCGTTGCTAATTCTCCTGAGCCTGGTCTACAAGTACAGATACTTAATACAATTCTGGACATACTCCACCTTAGCATTACGCATCTGTCATTGTGGTCTCCTCTGTCTCGGCGACCTTGCTGGTATCTTCCTCTTCGTCCTTCATAGCTGTGTCCTCACCTGAACCCTGCTGGCCCTCACCTTCCCCGTATATGTAATTTCCAATAGCTTTGACTGCTTCAACTTGATCGTCATTAACGATTGTTGTGTTGAACAGCTCGTCGACCTTGCCAGGCTCGAGCTCTGTAGGTAATTTCTTCAAGATATCTTGAACGGCAAATGCTTCCTTGCCTGAAACCTCGAGACGCTGTTTGAGAGCTTCAGGGGTCGAGGTCGTAATGAGCACGTAGCGTGCTTCAAAATCCATATCTTTGGCATACTGAGCAGCCTGGTAGGAGGAATCTGTCAGTAAAATATGTGGTTTCATGGATATATGACCTACTTCAATGTCTAGTTCGATTATTGGCACTTTACCCATCTCTGAGATAGCATCGATGGCCTTGATACTAGTTCCGTAATCGACGCCATCGCGAGTTCCTGATTCTATCAAGCGATCTCCATCACGGAGCTGGTTGAACTCTTGTTGCTTGACAAAGTAGAAATTCTTCCCGTTAACTTCACCCTCAACGGGCTCTCGCGTAGTATGGCGGACAACGGGGGCGAACACGCCCTTTCGCTCTTCCATCAGCTCTTTGATGATTGTGGATTTGCCTACACCCGTGATACCAGAGACAATGATAGGTTCTCGGTTGGACGGCATATCTTCGTCACTTGCTGCGGGCTCACCAGTGTCTTCGGTATCATCCGCTTCCGTGAGCTCTTCGAACACGACATCAATCTTCTTAGGATCTTCAATCTTGTCGAACGCAGCAAGTTTTGTACGTGCTGCGATTCGTAGTGCTCTCCAGCTCTTGCTAGCCTTACCAGCAATAGCAGCAGATTTGGTTTGGTCATTTGTCGGCATCTCGATCTCAAAATCGTCGTCGGCAATTTTACGTTTGAATGCATCGAGCTCTGGAAGTTCATGTCTCTCCTTGGCTTTGAGTCGACTCATGGCTGTTTCTTCATTCTCCTCCTTTAGAAAGTCCAGGGAAACAGAGCCCATAGGGATCGACCTCAACCGCTTGCTGGTGGCCATTCTCTGAACGTTGGCCTTTGCCTCAAGAAAGGATGCTGGTGAGACTGGGTCTCGTTTGATGGGATGGCAGGCTTCAATCTTCCAGCGAACCCAGTTCTTGTCTCTAGCCAGCACGGTTTCTACCATTCGATAAAAGTATGGACCATCAGCACCTTGACGGAGGTAGTCTGCAATAGTCTTCTTCATGTCACTAGCCCACTTAGCCTAATAAATGATTAGCTGAAGCGTTCTTCTGGTATCATCATAGTTCCTGATATACTTACGTCTTCATCGCTCAAGACTTGGTCACTGTACATGACGGCCTTATTTATACTGGCCGTGGCGGGAAGAGCTTCTGCAAGCCTCTCTCGTGCTTGGGCAGATAGTGAGATGAGAAAATCCATGATTATGAGAGCTTGCACAAGGATATGTCGACGGAATGACAAATCGCTAATCTGCGGTTATTGTTAGTCTACACTCGAGTCAAACAGGACGTGTGAGACAGTACCTCCAGGTCGAATAAATCTTTACTAGTGAGGTATTTGGGGTTGAATGTGTTAGAGCTCTCATCTTCTTCCCCAGTTTCTCGTTTTCGTTTTAGGCTTCGTCTCGAATCGTTATGGACTGTTTGAAAGACACTCATCGTGGCAGCTAGACCCTCCTTGAAAGACGACAGGTTTTTTGTTTCGAAAAGCTTTTTGGGCTGACTGAAGTATTCCTGAAGGGACCAGAATAGCGGATAAAGCTCGTCCGTCGATAGGGGCTTGTCCTTGTCCCTTTTTTTGGCGTCAGTGGACTTGGGTGTGGACTTTGATTCTGGTTGCTCCTTTGGGCGCTCCTCTGGCTCATCCACAGCCATCTTAGAATCCTCATCGTTCGGCGTTGTTTCGTAGGTCGTGACATTCTCAACATGATATTCGCCTCGGAGGTTCACAGAACTCTTGTCGCCCAGCGGAAAGCTTTGGAACATGAAGATAAAGACTCGACCACAAAAAGCCGTATCTTCTGCACGGGATAGTCGGCGCAGCAATTCGTTGCATGTTCGGAGAATAATTAATTGTTTTTGCTTGAAATGATTTGCTGTAATTCGTTCCCTCCTTGATTCAAGGAAGTCAAAGATCTTGCGACATCCAGCAATAGTCTGACTGTCCAGAAGTTCCTCTGCTAGCCAGAACAAAAGCGCGGGGTCACATTGCCCATCGTCTGAGAGAAGCGACAGAATATCGAGGAGGTTCCACACCTTGACGTAGTCGGGAGAATCGATGGTGGTTGTCGCCTATTTTGGTCAGCGTAAGGCGCAAATCGCAAGGAAGAGTTGGGCATTACAATGAGTTGACTGAATATGTTACGAGCCGCAGTTTCTATTATAGCAAACTGTCGTCCTTTATCGATCGTTGGCGAAGCGCCTTTAGCTGCTGGACTAGAAACATCGGCTGCGGTTCTGGATACTCGGCCTGTAAGGTCATCGAAATCGGATTTGCGTAAGGCTGGCTCAATCGCTGATGTTGGCTTCGCTGTCTCTGCTTGGGAAAGTAGTTCCTCTAGCAGACTCGTGAAAGCTGCGATCGCCTGCGCAGCTGGATTGTCTATGTCTTGCGCTGCCATGATGCACGACTAGAACAGTCGTTGTAAATAATGGTTCGTCAAGGCTATCATGGAGCGAAAGGTATCAAATAGGTGTATCTATGCGCTGTGATGGAAAAGACTGAATCGCAAAGGAGTTCTCGCATATATCGTGAAAGGGCGAGAATGATTGGCGAGTGTGGGCCAAAAGAAGGAGGCTTTATTTTCTTTCATCAAGTTGATAAATGTGAATGTGGTTAAGTTTTGGATTGGATGTTCAATTCGAGAAGGCTGAAACGTCGGGGGAGCAAGGCTAAAAGTACCCCGAGAAATTCGAAACCTTCCAGATAGTGAAGATTACGTTAGCGATGAAGTATCTAAACTTTGGCGCTACTTATCTGTGGCTGGACCCAGTCAGCGCGTCGCGTGGGTCTGCGAGGCTGAAATTTTGGAGACGGTTTGTTTGAGAGGCGCATGTCAGTTTTAGACATCCAAGTTGCAAGCTACAAGTTCAGCTTTGTACTTCGAATTTACCATCGGTCACGCTACTTTTTGGCACTGTCGCCTCATCTCATGAGCGAACTTTCACGGAATCTCTAACAGGCTCATGACGACACGATAGTGTGACAATGCCAACTGTGAAGCGACTCAAGGGCAGCGGCGCTGCCAAGGCGCAGAAGCAGAACGAGCCAAAGCCAAAAACCGACGATGGACGGCCAACCCCAGCCGAGGTCGAGGAGGAGGAGCATCAGTTCGTTCAACTTGCGCGAAAGCATTGGTTGAAAGCCGGCAAGAAGTCAGCGAAGCCAAAAGTGAAGAATGATGTTCTCAAACAGAATATCTGGGACATACTTGAACGCGAGGGTTTCCAATACAAGTCCCTCTTGCTACTTGAGAGTCTGCAGACTTTGGAGAGGTATGTCTCTCAGAAATACGAGGGACTGAAGTTCAAATGCTGACGTTGTGTTTAGCTATCTATGGCCCGGATACACAGAAGAAGCTTCTAACTTTCACGTTCTATTGATTGCGCTCATCGCAAACGTGAAGCACCGCGAGCATCTCGCAACATGGAGTAAGTCGCCACTGGCTACTGTCAAGCTTATAACTAATTATCGCAGCACTCTTCGAAGATCGGCCCGCCGATTTCTCTTCACTTTTCCGCCGACTCTTGTCAATGATGCTTGACCGAACACTCTCCGTTACCATCCGAACCCAACTTCTTTGCTTCCTAATATATGCTTTCCAGAGTCTCGACTGCACTCTCGTTCGCAAAGAATGCGCTCCTCTCGTATCGATAGGCATTTGGCACAACTTGTCCACTGAGTCATCGCGTGAAGCTTGTCTCGATGAACTCCCTCATCTGCGAAAAACGTGGAAGGCTGCGCACAAGCGATATGATGCCGCTGACGAGCCAAATAAGGCACGACTACGGTTCGAGCGATCTTGGCTTTATACACTTCTCCTCGACTTTTTGAATCTGCTGTATACGGAAAACGGCAAAGCAGGTAAGGAAATATGTTGATTTCTTGGCCTCCCGCGATATCTACTAACAACGCATTAGACCAAGTCCTGTACTGCGAGCGGTTCACTGAATTTCTTATCGATCTTCAGGGCCAGCTTCCAACTCGACGTTATGTCAATACCTTGATCCAGGATCTTCATATTGTTCCTGCTATGCGTCTATCACCAATGTTTCATGACGAGGATAATACTCTCCTTCGCGACCTCCAGACATTGCTTTCTCACTTTACGTTTTTTGACATCAATGACCAGACAGGTGTCCAGTATAGCATAGCAGAGGCGTACGACAAACATTGCGCGTCACTCGCCAAGCTGCAGCGCATCGCTCTAAAACATTTTAGAGACAAGTTGACCGTGTTGGCTCTGTCGAACTATGGTGCCATAAATCAAAGACAAGAATTGCAGGCATTATTGGAACCACTGACAGATGAAGAGCTTTTGAACCTAGTATCTCTCCTCGGTTTCCGAACAGTCTACCCCGAGAGCTTGAATCTACCAATGGATCGCAAGTTGTTACTTGAAGTGCTTTTGTCCAGCTTCGAGCGCAGAAAAACGTTCCAAGAGGCGGCGCGAAATATGAGTCTTACTCCGACGGAGGAAACGATATTTGATAACAGTTTCCAGCAGGCAGAGACTTATGACGGTTCACATCCAATGGCTCTACCTAAGCTGAACCTCCAATATCTCTCTGTAGGCGACTTTTTATGGCGATCACTCATCTTGTATCGATGCGAGTCTTTCTATGGCGTCCGGAAGGATATTGAGACTGCTTTGAGGCGATTACGTCCAGAGTCAAAGCGACCAGATGGAACCAACTTTGCCGGGTTCTCAAAGATGGCGATGCCAATCTCGAAGCCAGCTATCCTTGAGGTTGTGCCTCCTCTTGTTGGAGATGACAAGCCATCTATCGTCCGTGCTGAGGTTTCGTTTGACATTCGACGGCTGGGTGAAGGAGTTCGTAGAGAGTGGGATTCTCTTCGACAGGATGATGTTGTTTTCCTCATCGCAGTTGAGCCACCATCAGCAAATTCCGTCAGCAATGGAGGAGATTCTTTGTCCGAGTCTGAACGATTGGGTGTGGTAACTGTACGAACCGCCGAAATCCATCAAATTACGGACGACAAAGGTCGTCATGTTCGAGAGGGCGCAGGCAACCTTGACAACAAGCGCCGCATTCAACTCAAGCTGGACACCCATGCTTACAGCAGGGATGCTGAACAGGCAGCGGCTGGCAAGCCCGACGTGTATGACAAAGTCAATCTGCTGTTGAGAAGAGGCAGGAGGGAAAATAACTTCAAGCCTGTGTTGGAATCTATCCGAAGCTTAGTACTGTCGGATGTTCCTTTGCCCGAATGGCTTCATGAGGTATTTCTCGGTTATGGGGATCCTTCAGGAGCGCATTACAAGAACTTGCCAAACCGTGAACGTAAGGTCGACTTTAGGGATACCTTTCTTGACTGGCAGCATCTAGCAGAAAGTCTCCCCGGTAAAATCATTGACCCAGGTGACGACGTCTCTGGTAGCTTCGGGCCGCCCTATGTACTAGAGTCTGTCGAGAAGCAAGAGGAGTCCCAAGGCACCAAGCCGTCCAAGAAACGACGTCGAGATGCCGATCCTGCACTCATTGCCGAGATCGAGACAATGAAGGTGTCAAGTTACAAGCCGCCTAACAACGGCCCTTATCCTGTTGATAACCCTAAGCTCAACTCGGTACGCTTTACTCCCGCCCAGATCGAAGCCATTACTTCAGGAACACAACCTGGACTCACTGTCGTTGTTGGACCTCCTGGCACGGGCAAGACGGATGTTGCTACACAGATTATCAATAACATTTATCACAACTATCCCGAGCAGAAGACACTTCTTCTTGCTCATAGCAACCAAGCACTCAACCAACTGTTTGCCAAGATCGTTGCTCTGGATATCGACGAGCGGCACTTGTTGCGTCTCGGACACGGCGAAGAGGATCTTGATACAGAAGGAAACTTCAGCAAGCACGGTCGAGTTGAGTCATTCCTCGAGAACCGAGACCGCTACCTTTTAGAAGTGAGGAAACTAGCCACCAGCCTCGGCGCCCCTGGAGCTCACGAGAACTCAGCTGAGACAGCTGTTTACTTCAATAATGTTTACGTCGTTCCAGCATGGAACAGGTTCAAGCAGATCGCTTATGCTGATGAATCAGCTGCAGCTGAGATTGTGGGAGCCTTCCCCTTCCACACCTACTTTTTTGATGCCCCCCAACCCGTTTTCCCTTCCGAGAGCGACAAAAAGCAAGTGCTTGAAATCGCAGAAGGCTGCTACCGTCACATCTCCAAGATATTCTCGGAGTTGGCTGACGCACTTCCGTTTGAGATCCTCCGACGAGACCGTGACAAGGCGAACTACCTGCTTACTAGCGAGGCGCGCATTGTCGCCATGACGACAACACATGCAGCTATCAGAAGAGGAGAGATCGCATCACTTGGCTTCCACTACGACAACGTAGTTATGGAGGAGGCTGCTCAAGTGACCGAGATCGAGACATTCTTACCCCTGGCGATGCAGAAGCCCCGCAATGGCAAAATGCCCCTACAAAGGGTTGTCTTATGCGGAGACCACTTCCAGAACTCGCCAGTTATCCAAAGTCTGGCCTTCCGTCATTACGCCAACCTTGAACAGTCACTGTTTTCAAGACTGGTCAGACTCGGCGTTCCTACGGTCACTCTTGACCAGCAGGGCCGAGCTCGCGGTTCGATCGCAAGCCTTTACCAGTGGCGCTACCCCAAGCTGGACAACCTTCCCGAGGTACAGACAAGCGCTGAGTTTGTCAAGGCAAATGCCGGATTCAAGTTTGACTATCAATTCATCAACGTGCCTGACTATAAGGGCCGGGGAGAGGCTGAGCCCACGCCACACTTCATTCAGAACCTTGGTGAAGCCGAGTATGCGGTAGCCATCTTCCAGTATATGCGCCTCCTAGGATACCCTGCTGAGAAGATCACTATTCTTACGACTTACGCTGGTCAGCGAGCCCTCGTAAAGGATGTGCTCTCACATAGATGCGCCCGAAACCCCGTCTTTGGTCTACCAAAGGCGGTAGCTACCGTCGACAAGTACCAGGGCGAGCAGAACGATTGTAAGTGAATTGTTGTACGTATCATAAGAGTTCCTAAACTAACATTTCCTCTAGATATCATTCTGTCGCTTACCCGAACCTCTCGTGTGGGATATCTACGTGACGTGCGACGTATGACAGTAGCCCTATCTCGAGCAAGACTCGGCTTGTACATTCTCGGCCGCCGCGAGGTTTTCGAAGCATGCCCTGAGCTCCGACCCGCCTTTGACCTATTACTGCAGAGGCCAGATAAGCTTATGCTGGTAACAGGAGAGCTCTGGCCCACACAGCGAGAGGTCACCCAGGAGCTAGGAGCTGTGGAGGGCGAGGTACCAATGGAAGGCGTAGAGCATCTGGGCCAATATGTCTTTGAGATGACCAACACGAAGATTAAGCAGCTCGAGGCAGAACAAGGAGGACTCCCTGAGCCAATTATGGAAGAGCCTGAAGACGAGGAAGGGGGGTATGGCAACAATGAAGACGAAGAAGAGGATGTCGAAGCAGATATTTTGGAAATACGAGAAGGGGAGTAGAGACACTGATTGAAAAGTCACCTATTGAATTATTCGGACGGCGCAGGAGAGGGGAAAGGTTGTTACAAAGACCCATAGCATGAGAACCGAGGCGCTGAATCTATACGTCAATCTTTGAGCCTCTAACTGATTGTTCACTCGCCCTTTTCTTGACTTGTGTCTGTTCTTTAGACATTCTCATACGCTATCACCGTTGAACAGCTCAACCCTGGCGCCCTCGGTATGGGTAAGGAGCGGGTGATCGGCAGTCCGCAGAGTTTCTTTACGGAAATTTTATCTGAGTAATATTGGAAGTTTCCGATGAATCTTTTTATCGATCTAAGTTTTACCTAGTTTCGTATCGCCTTAACTAAAATTAGGCTTGAGTATGATGAAGCATCTGAAGTTGATGTCTTCAACTAAATTCTGTCAACTTCGACTGCATACTGTTTTTTTTGTCTGATATCGACGATCACTCGTGCTATGCACATCATTCATTACATCATAATTCGAAATCTCAAAGTTTTTCAACTGTTGTCATTGGGTTGATTGCGTCTCGTCATAATCAGGTGACTAAAGTCTTTGAAGAGCCTTTTATGTTTGATGTGGTTTGAAGTATTACAAAAGGCCATATTGACAAACTGTTAGTTGCAGGATGCCAAGATAGGGGCAAACAAGTAACGTATCAACTGTGAAGCAAATGTTGGAAATATTTGATCTGTCGAAGGTTGTTCAGGTGCACATTAAACACTGCCTGATGTGATTGGGCCATGTCGCTTTGCAACAGGCTCAGAACAGCCAATAACACTATATGACATACGTTGAGATCAAATCTCCTCAGTTCACTGAAAAAACGGGGCTTTCTGCCTTGGTGCGTCTCATCTAGTTCAAAGTGTTGCTTTATGTTAAAAGAAGCCATCCCACACATAGAAAGTCTCTTAGGCTACAAGGCAGTGACTATCGACATTATGTTGCATTTGCTTACGAAAAAGGTAACAGCCGATGAAGGAATAAACATTTATTTTTTCTATTTGTCATATGAGAATATGACTCTTTTTTCGCAAAATCTCACATCAGTTTGGTAGCTACAACAGGCAGATGCTTTAATGGCGATGGTCTCAAGCTCCTGTTATTTGCTAGAGTTTGGGCTAATCAATGTGTTTGATACAGATGGTATCATCCATGCGTCTTATTTCAGGACAATAAGAGCCATTGGTGAAGAATGACTAGAGAGTATTTTGTTTTTTCGTTTCTCGGGGAAAAAATAATTATTAAGTGATTTTCCAGTATCAAACTTAGTGGGCAAAAGCAAACCATTTTTGCAATATCCTACAAGGAGTCCACATCGACTGGCTTGGATTTCCCTTCTCAGCATGAAGTAAAATAAGGGAGAAAGAATTCATCAGTCCTACTACAACCTGAGCCGGACCTTGCGGAGTTAGTACGGCTGTGGTGAGGTAGTGTGTACAGGATTCTTGCTTTGGTGAGGTTGAACCAAGTTTGGCTCAGTTGGGATTGGGTAACTTAATTTGTTGGCTGGGCCGCAAGTCGACATGTCAGTGAGTCAGTCCAGTCAGCTTAGCCATCTTGAGAGAACGAATCAGGCTGTTGGCAAAGTCAGAATGACTGCTAGATCTTCCAGATTGGATTGTTACGCGAGTACACCTGTTGAGAGAATACTCACCTTTCAGCGTTGATCCGAAAAGGGAAACACGAGAGCTGACTCCCTTTGTTGTGATTGCCCCTGATAACAGCCAGGCAGATGCCTGAAATAGCCAATATCCTCCTTTACGACTCCCGACATGCCCTTGTCTATTTATCTCCTACAGCAGATGCCCAAGTCTGGCCCATGCGCTCTCATATCAGTGGCACTTGTCACCCCACTCCTTTATGGGTGATTCATTGTTGTCAAGTTATCGATGATGAGGGTTGGCGTGAGGCGTAGGAATCGCATGTTTTGATAATCATTTCGGAATTGCCGTTTGTGCTAACAATGTTGAGACCACACAGCCTTACGCCTTGCTCCGTTGATAATGGCCTTACTTGGGTACAATCGTACTGAATTCATCGCCTGAGTGAGGATCGCTTTGGAGACGAGCACCGACAAACCGGCCCATCGGACTGAGGACCCGCGTATCTATGACCTTACTAGTTTGCTTAAGAGGTAAGGATATCGTGGATATTATATCAAATACACCTGGAGAACGGTTTGCCGGGACTATATTGAGGGCATACCATAGATGCATTATTAAATTGAAAGTGACTGGCGTCTACTCTACCTAAGGGGCCTGGCGTTGTGTATATTACACGAGATATGCTTGTTTGTATGGCATGGCATGTGATCAAGATGCAGTCATCTATCTAAGTTACTTTCTGCAGCACTAGAGTGAAGTCATTAATAGGCATACAATGAGGACTATCTAAGCGTGAACCCAAGTCTATTATGTAAAACAGTCCTGCTCATACTTACACTTTCATACACAAACTCTCAATAATACCCTCATTCAAAGTATTTTCCATGTCTCGAACTATCTAGATTTAGGCTCGACTACCTTCCGTTTATCGCCTTCACTAGCGTGCCCTCGCTCGCGGGGATGGGATTGACGTAGTGCTCCTTGTGGACGAATGAATGGAGAAATTAGATATGCAGCGTCTTTTCTTAGCTGGAGGTCAAGCTGGGTTAACCAACCAACTGGAGACTTGATGTTTTGGCCTTACGCTCTGTGCTTTTTTGGTTTGATTAGGTTGTGCCTAGAAAAGAAAGCGAGGGAGTGACAGTGTTTAACACTGTCTGTCGGTGATTGACACTGTATATGCACCCTGAAAAACTTTCACAACAGCAAACTCAATAGCGCTGTTCATAGTTCTTATAGGTGACTCACTTGCCTTAGTTGCGTTGCCAACCACTGACAAGCACAGTGCCTAAATCTTAAATAGTCTTACCGGAGAAAGCCCTGCTCCTCTCGCCCCTTCCCGTCGGTCCTTATCATATCCTGCTGCCCAAATTTTTTTGCCGGCTTTTTTCTGAATCCTCACCATCAACTCAACCTTCTTGGTCCGGTGGAAAACATTCAAACCGGCCTAATTTCCATTCGCATCTGCTTTGGAAACCTGTCCTGTGTGCGTTTAATACCACCACAGCGACCATCCCCCCTCTGTTTCTTCTTCTGCCGCTGCCGCGCAGGATCGTACGTAGCTTGAACCGTCTTGCTTCTACGATCGCCTTCATTGGTACGACTGCACTCCTTGTTCGCTTACCTGTGATCGATTCGATTCGGCCTACCTCGACATCTCGAGCCGCCCCATCGAACTTACCGTCGTTTCTTTCTACGAGATCTCTCCGCTTGAGGTCTTGGTGTTTCGTTTATTTTCAAAGGGAAACGACTTGTGCGTCTCTCGTCGTTGAACCTTGTTGCCCCGCTGCAGCTTCGAATAATTCAACGTCCTAACCCGGCACCCGGCGCCATCTATTCCGCTTTCTCCCTCGACGCCCACAAAAAAAAAATATCCAAACACCACCACACCCTCACATCGCGAACGGCACCGAACTCCCCATATGACGTCGCCTGCCAACCAGCAGAACCCCATCCTGGCGAACAACACCCCCGCGACTACGGCTTCTTCGTATGCCTCTGCTGCAGGTGCGCCTAAGAAGTCAGCTCAGGCCCCTATAGTCGCAACTGGATCCCACCCTCCTGCGGTGGTTGGAGCTTCGTCGTCTTCGCAGAATGCGAAAGACGCCTCATCGTCTCCTGTGAACGGCAAACCCGCCGTCACCCCCGCTGTCCCTGCTGTCACTCGCAGCAGCGCTAACCTCAACGGTTCCGACCACTCTCGCAAGAGCTCCGTCACCATGGCTGGCAACGGCCCTAATAGCTATGTCGCTAACGGTGGCCCCGTCAGTGCTGGCAAGCCAGGCATTCAGTTCGGTTACGACTCTCCTGCAATGGCCAACAGCACACCTCAGTCCTCGAGTGCTGCGCCTATTCCCATCCCCGGTGGTGGAAATGCTCGAGTTCCTTCTCCTGCTCACTCACCTTCGCCTATTCCTCAGCCCTCAGCCAGCGGTGGCCGACCTCCTTCTGGTCTCCAACAGGCAGGTGGTAATACAATGACATTTGGTAGTCTCGGTAGCGATGGCGAGGTAGGTTTAGAATTATCCCCCGAGCTTCTTGAACTTATCACTAACTTTCTCTCTAGCGCCACATGAGGCCGGGCTCAACTCCAACAAACCCCAACGCACAGCCTGGTGCTCACTTTCGACGTGAGTCTGGCCACTCGGCGCAAGGTGACAGCGCTGGTCGGGGCAACTTCCAACCCCAGGGCGGTCGTGGCCGCGGGTATAACCCCCATGGCAACAACTTCAACTCGCAAATGGGTTATCCTCCCACCAACCAGTTCCGTAATGGCCCTGGTCAGGGTCGTGGCATGCCTCCGCCTTTCCAGCCTCAGTCTCGCGGCCTTCAGTACCCGAACTCTCCTCAGCCCGCCCGAAGCCCGGCTCTCGTCCCATCGCTCCCAGGTACTCCTAACATGCAACCTGCCACCATGCAGCCTAACATGACACCTCAATACCACTACCCGCCTCCTATGGCTCAACAGCATCAACAAGTACAGTACCCCCTTTCTCAAGTTGATAAACCTTTGTCGAAGAACAGCAAAAAGAACAAGCAGAAGCGTGGTGACCTGGAAAAGTCGGTCCAGGTCAACCACCCGCAAGAATCGTCACGAGATCTGTATGGGAACGAGTTCAACCAGCGTCGGCGTTTCAGTAAACGTTTAGATCAACCATGGCGAGAACAAGATACCAGCAGTTCGCGTGTACCGCCTTCCAGCTATCCCAGAAAACCCTTCCAACTCCTGTCCTTGAATGAAGCAACTCCTTCCCTCGACTTGTCACCTGAAAGTGGTTTCTTTGAATACATGCTAACTTTGAAAAACAACCAGAACTTCGGTTATCCCCCTGGCCCGCAGGTCGACGGTTTTGGACGCCCATTGTCGATGCAATTTAATTATGCCAATATGCCGTATATGGCGGCTCCTCCTCAGGCTAATTCCCCAGGTTACGGACAAAACTATGTCACTCCTTATACACAGCATAGCCATAACATGTCGCGAACACCCTCTCAGCCCGAGCGGCCACCAAGCGCAAGCCAGCCAAATGCTCCTCTTATCGTATCATCTACCCCTCAGCCTCAGAACTCGTCATTGAAACCCACAGCAAACAGCTTCATCAAGGTGCCTAAGAAGAGCGCCGCCATCCAGATCAAGAACGCTGCTGGTGAAGTTATCGATACTTCGTCCTTCAAAACACCTTCTTCTCCTGCTCCCAGCATCCAGCAGTCCAAGACTCCTCCCGTGATTGCTTCATCTACCCCACCTCCTAAGCCATCAACTCCCTCTCATGGCCGCACTGACAGCCATACTGCCCCCAAGACTGCTAAGCAGATTCAAGATGAGCTTAAGGAGAAGATCAAGCAAGCCACACAGGCACCTCCCAAGGAGGATAAGCCAAAGCCCGTCGAACCCGTGGCCAAGACCGAAGACAAGCCTGCTGAGCAATCTGAGGTCAAGGCCACTGAGACCAAGGCCGAGCCTGCACCATCTGCTAAGGCTGAACCTGAAAGCAAGCCCGAGCCCGAGGCCAAGGCCCCCGAAGCCGCTCCCAAGACAGAGGAGCCTAAGAAGGAGGCCGAGAAGCCTGCTGAGCCTGCTAAGAACGATGATCCTGATGAGGACGAGGTGGAGCGCATGATCCGCGAGATGGAAGAGGAGGATGCTCGCCGTGAGAAGGCTGAGGAAGAGCATCGCAAAAAGGTTGAGGCTCAGAAGGCCCTTGCCAAGGAGCAAGCCGAAAAAGACCGGGTCAAGAACGCTGCCGAGGAAGACCGTAAGCTTCGAGAACAGGAGCGCGAGATGGAGCGGCTTGAGGAGGAAAAGGAGAGGCGACGCCAACAAGCTGGTTCTTCTGCACCCTCTGTTGCCGAACTCCTCTCTCAGGCTCGAGGTGGCAAGGAGCCTGAGGCTACCAAGGTCGAGTCTGTTACCGACAAGCTTGCTAGCATGAAAATTGGAGGCGATAAGCCTGCCGACTCTACTGCGCTCAAGAACGAGAAGCGCGGTGCAAAGCCCGCTGCTCTCAACTTGGCTCCCCTCAACACCAAGCCCGTGGAGCCCGCTCAACCTAGCGCCGCCCTGCAATCGCTCAAGTCTGCTCGTTTCCTGAAGGTCATCGAGCAAGATATATATCCTGCTGGCATCAAGTCGCCCAACCCTGCTCTTAACGCAGCGGTCCAGAAGAAGGGTAAGACCTTCAAGTACGATGCCAACTTCTTGTTGCAGTTCCAGAAGGTCTTCACTGAGCAGCCATCTCTCGAGTTTGGCCAGCAAGTGAAGTCCCTTATTGGCGATGACCGTTCCAGAACCAATACTCCTGGCGGCTCTCGAGGCTCTCGCGGTCCCAGTTCAGGTATCGGTAGTGGATTCCCCATGGGCAGCTTCAACGCTCCTACGGCTTCCCGACCTCTTCCTAGTAACAGTACATCTGAACTCCGTTTCGCCCTTTCCAACCAACAGCGACCCGGTATTGGTTCCATTGGTCGTGGCCCCAGCAATTTCCCTACAGGCGGCTCCTCGCGTGGCCCCTCTCAACTCCCCAACTCTCCCCGCGGGTCTCGCCGACGTGGCGGCGGCAGCCAGCGTGGTGAAAATGCCAAGGAGGCTCAGGCTGCTAAGACCATGCCTTTGACCGCTGGCCAGGAGCTTAAGCCCATTGCCCAGACTGCAAATGGTTGGAAGCCCACCAGCATTGGCAAGAATCCTAATGCAGCCGCTGCTAGTCCCTCTGGCCACCTTGAGCCTGATATGGTTCAGAGAAAGGTTAAGGCGGCACTCAACAAGATGACACCTGAGAAGTTCGACAGGATCGCAGATCAGATCTTGCTCATTGCATCCCAGTCCAAGGATGAGTCTGACGGCCGTACACTCCGTCAAGTCATTCAGCTCACTTTTGAGAAGGCTACTGATGAGGCGCACTGGGCTTCCATGTATGCCAAGTTCTGCAAACGTATGCTCGAGACTATGAGCCCCGACGTCCGTGATGAGCGTATCAAAGACAAGAATGGTAATGTCGTCAGCGGTGGTAACCTATTCCGCAAGTACCTTCTCAACAGATGTCAGGAGGAGTTCGAGCGCGGTTGGACCGTCAATTTGCCTGAGAAGCCTGATGAGGATGAGTCTGCGGGCAAGAAGACTGGTGAGGCTGCTCTCCTGTCGGACGAGTACTACGCTGCCGCTGCTGCCAAGCGACGTGGTCTTGGTCTAGTCCAGTTTATCGGTGAACTTTACAAACTCGGCATGCTTACAGAGCGTATCATGCACGAGTGTGTGCACAAACTCGTCGACTATAAGGGAGTACCTGACGAGGCTGAAGTTGAGTCGCTTAGCAAGCTGCTCAGGACTATCGGTGGCAACCTTGACAGCACTGAGAAGGGTCGACCCATGATGGATGCCTACTTCCAGCGTATCCAGACCATGATGGACCTTCCTGAGCTTCCCAGCCGACTCAAGTTCATGCTCATGGACGTTATCGATCTGCGCAAGGCCGGATGGCACTCCAAGGAGACCAACAAGGGACCCAAGACCCTTGACGAGGTTCGCGCTGAGGCTGAGGCCGCCCAGGCTGCTAAGGCTCAGGAGGCTGCTCGCACTAACCAGCGAGGTGGTGGTCGTCCTCCTGTTGGACGTGGTGATGCTCGCAACTTCTCGGCCGGTTACGCACAACAAACTAGCAACCAGGTCGGAATGGATGATT
This sequence comes from Fusarium algeriense, assembly GCA_002982035.1. NCBI lineage: Eukaryota > Fungi > Ascomycota > Sordariomycetes > Hypocreales > Nectriaceae > Fusarium > Fusarium algeriense. The sequence continues at coordinate 75,527 of PVPY01001192.1, read as the reverse complement.
TGCGCCGTCTGAAGGGTTCTGCCAACCGAACCTCAAGCGGCAACATCTCTCTTGGTCCTGCTTCGATGCTCTCTTCTCGCAGCAACAGCGGAAGACGTATGGGTCCTGGCGGTTATCTTGGTCCTCGTGGTGAGGACTCTGCTACTTCTTCACGAACTGGCACCCCTCCTACCCGCGAGAACACTTCTCACTCAAATGCATTCAGGTAGGTCTGACTCGTGCTTTGTACCGTATCCAAAATCCAGTCACTAATATTTCTCTAGCCTACTTGCAAACATGGAGAACGATCACCCGGCTTCGCCCCCGTCTACTTCTGCCTCCCCTGCGATGTCGAAGGCTGTCCCTGACAGTGATAAGAAAGAGAGCGAGTAAAAGTATTCTTCTTCCTTCGGTGTCTTGCATTTCGGCAGAATAGACTAGGTGGAGCAGTGTTTTCTTGCATTTACAGGCTTTTTTCATCAGACGTGTCACAAAAGTTGAGCACATTTTCTTTTTTCCAGAACTCATGATACCTTGCCCATAGACAGACGGACATGATTTCTCTCATCGTGAGAGACGACCCTTGCATCGGACTAGGGGATATTTCCTTACCATTGTGCTCATTGCTACCCGCCCCAGCCACTTTTCTGAACATGCTTCGAGTGTGTTTCAGTTCTTTAATGTTGTGGGGGATTTCTGGTTCAAGGGCTCAGGATGACCCCAGCGTTGTCGTTTGCCAGCATATTTCTGGCTGTGTTATCTCCAGGAGGGGTCACGCACGAAAAAAAGGGGAGGTATTGATGGTTAGAAGCGTCACGATGACAACGGCGCAACCATCATATACATACGACTCAGGGTGGATGGCGGAGGTGGTGTTCAGGGCATTTGCGGTTCAATTTTATTTCGGACTCAACGAGGCAGAACGGGGAAGGGAAGGGAATGGAACGAAAGGGAACGGTATGATATGGAATGAAATGGTTTTCTCGGTGCATTCTACCTCTGCCCTTTCATTACACGTGGACAGCCTTTGGCCATGCTTACGCCCCTTAGCTGGCTTTAGATGTTGCCCCTTGCTTTATCCAAGTTGACGAATCACATCATGTCACGATGGGATAGGAGGGGGTTCACAAAACAAGACCATGATTGATGATGACGACTCAGGCTCTATTTACTTTGCCTCATGAGCATATACATTTGTACCACGGAGGAGGACATAGCCGCAAACGGCTCTGTCGCTTGGTGTATAATGTATAGAGGCGTTCGGCTTGGTCGAGCTTTAATGAAACGGTCTTGATGATGCTTCTACTGTATATCATCTAATTTCGAAGAAGCATGGGCCATTGGCAGGGAAATTTTACATATATGTTCAAAACTTGCTACCTCTGACTTGTGATTGATAAGTGAATGTTAGTCAGTAAACTACAAGATACTATAAGAATGGGATCTTTGAAGAATATAGGGACATTGTCTTGCCAAGCATGAATAACTATTTGGTTTGTTTTAAACTATGTGAGAAGATTAGTAGAGCACTCAGTAGGCTTCGCTCTCATCACACGCCCAAACGCCTTCAAGACTCACTTGCTCTTCTGCATGCCAAAACCCTTCATTACAAGCGTGTGAAGCAAACAATCCCTGTGTCAGTCCTACACAAATCTAGCCCATACAAACATCCAGTGCTCAAGACGCCGCTAACCCAAATATACATAACCATTTCCCAGTACATTCATAAATGCCCGTCCATGCCCTCAACAAACCCCTTATGACATTGGCTTGAAGCCCAATTTAGTGAACAAAGTATCCATGGCTACCCATTGTCGACCACATTTGTCGAGATACTTATCAACGATCCCCTTCACATTTCCGAAGCGTACGCGGTTATGTTCAGCCAAAGCAAGAATATTCTCCCGATCTTGTCTGGACATTTCGGTGCTTGTGGCCTTAGTCTTTGCCTTGTCGACATCCCATAGGCTAGCAAAGTAGAGAAGCTGGGTGTAGATAGCCTTTTCAGTGTACTCATAACGCATTCGACCAAGACAATCTCGTGCAAGTCCTTTTGGACCAAGGCAACGAGAACCATAGACACTCATTTGACGTGTTCGGTTGCCACACTGGCTGTCATCGCAGACCAGCCAGCCCTCGCAGTAGCGGCTTGTCTGAGTACGAATCGCGTGCTCCATCTGGGCCACGATAGAGAGTGTTGCGATAGTGCTACCACACGAACTGCAAAGAACACCTGACTGTGATACACGACCAGGGGAAGTAGCCAGGCCTTCGAACGTGAATGAAGTTTTGCACTTGCGGCAACGCAAAGAGAGACGAGCACAATCACCAAAGCGGACCTCATCTGGAATCTGCGAGTCCAAGGGGTGAATCTCGAGGTCGTTGCTTGAGCTGTTCTGCTGAGTCTGGAATGAGCTATAGCGCTTGATATCTAGACCAAGGTGCTCTGCCAACTGCGACGTTGATGTACCAACAATGTTGGCACAGAGACGCTCGACGGGGGGGAAGATTTGCTTGCCGATATACCACTCGACATCAGGGAGCAGAGTAGGGTCTGCCTTGAGATCGCCGGGGGTGTAGGCTCGTTTAGGAGCAGGCTCAGAGCTCTTGCTGTCGCCTGTAATCACGTACGCGATAACATCGCCCTTGCGAACCGTCTTACCCTTGGCCATCTCACGGAGAGCGACTTGGACCTGGGGCATAGAGTTGGAGTCGGGATAGTCCTTAGGTGCTTTTCCAAGTTGTGTATGGATGATGTACTTTTGAACAGGGATAGCCTGCTCACGCATCTTGCCAGCAATCTCACTCAAGTACTCGTGAATTCGGGCGATGGAGACTTCGGTGTCGTCACCTGACAGAATCTCATTTAGAAGGTGTTGGGAGATCTCCTTAGACAGGGCGCAGTATTCTCGACGCTTCATGTCAAGACCCTTAACTTCCATCTTCTCGATGAATTTTCCATCTTTCTCTACAAGATTGATAGCAGCATACTTCTTCTTTGCTTGGAGAAGAATGCGGCGGAAGACGTTGTCGATATCAATCTCGAGTAGCTTGTACTGCTCGTTGACTGCCTTCTTGAAATCGTTACCAACCTTGAACGCATCGGCAACGTTATCCACGTTGGCGTTGATCATGACGGAATCAGTGTCACCATAGATGACCTGCAGTGAGTTGCTCTCGGCAAGCTCCTTGGTGCTGCGAAGAATCTCACGACCCTTGAAGGTTGTCAAAACAGCCAGAGGTCGAGCGTAGAAGCGTGACTTGGTATAACCCAAACATCCGTACATGGAGTTGGCAGTAAGCTTGAGGGCAAGCTGCTTTATGTCCCATGTAGCTAGCTCCTCGGGAGTAGCCTTCTTGTCCTTCATGAGACTCTTGACTTGTCGACGACGGCTGACGAGAGTAGCAATGAGCCTGGGTAGGATACCTTGATCCTGGTTGGTGGGAACTTCAGGTACTTCATCTTCTTCATCGTTCTGCATATGTGATTAGTCTTGGGTCTAAAGTAGAAGTCTTAAGGAACTTACTGTGGCTGGTCTATCCACGGTTGTGAAGCAGATATTGAACTCCTGAATGATAGAAGGGTACAGGGAGTTGAAATCCATGACAAGCACGAACTTGTCGTATAGACCTTTCTCTGGCTCGAAAACCAGACCACCCTTATACTTGTCCTTCTTCTTTCCCTCAGCTGCCTCTTCTTCACGCTGTGCCTCTTCAGCGCGTTGACGGCTGCGAAATGTCTGTTTATCAGGGCAGATGTACTTGTTGCGATAGAACTCGTGTAGCAAAATGTACTCGTTCCGCTCTGCACGAGTGCCAGTCAGAGTTCGAGCCCACGAGTTACCGGCCAGATTGGTAAGGACCTTGGTCAAGGGCAACATCTGAACACCCAGGGCCAGGGCTGCGATATAGTGCGTGTCGGCCTCCATATGAGTGATGTAGTCTAGAAGGCCTTGCTTTTCCCTGGCCCATGTCTTTAGGGCCACCTCGTTGTCGAAATCGCGGCGGCGGTTATCTCCAGAGAGGTACAAACTACACATCTCTGTCAGGCTCCATGACTGACACTTGAACATCACTGATTTTCCAGCATCGTTGGCCAGATCACACAGAAGACGTCCAGACAAGATCTGTCGCTCAGCAAAAACGTTCCCCCCAGTCTTGCCGATTGAGGATGGCCACTGAGTACGACGGAATCTGCCCAGCCTGGACCATCCGGGAATCTTCTTTTCATGCAGACGGTTGAGGAGTACACTGTAGTCCACACCCTCTAGTTGGTGTCCAAGAATTACATCTGGATCGGCAACATCAAGTTGGGCCAAAAAGAAGGCGAGGATATCGGCCTCTTGCTTCTTCAAGACAATCAAGCCACGATTCCTCTTCTTTGCAAGCTGATCAAAGCCCATAGGGAACGCTTGTCCATGCGGCCGGATCACCGTAAAGGTTCGACAGGGCAACTTTTCTGCAGGCGTTGTATCACTGAGGGACACCTTTTCGTAGATTCTTGCACTAATGGCCAGAATCTCTTGCTTGTTGTCCTTCTCGTTGAAAGCAGTTCGTAGAGAGACACTCATAAGAGTCAAGGGTGGCGCATCGAGGTTATCGGACTCGCTGAGGACAGAAACCATGTTGGGGTGATCGGCTAAAACCTCAAGCTTGCAGTGAGAAGCATTCTTGAGCTTGTCAAAATCGGCATCCTCAATCTTGAGCCAGCATGGGCCCATTATATTCTTCCAGAGAACAAACTGTTCGAAGAGAGCCGTGTTGCTACCAAAGACGTGAGAATATGTCTCCCCGGGTCTATTGGGGTCGACTTCTGGCTCTGGAAATAATCGTTAGTTGCTTGGAGGTAATAGAAGAATGACGCAACTCACTGTTGTATGGATATAGAAGTTTCATATACTGTGCTTCTTTGGGTACATCACGAAGCTCAAAGGCGTATTTTCTGGTACAAGCCTTGATCTTGTACATGCCAACATTCATCTTGGTCATCATAGTGTCAATCTCGTCGTAGACATTCATCATTTCGACTTCTTCGCCTGTTTCCTCGCCATCTTGGACACGGTATTGACGCGGCAAGAAATAGAGCTTTCTCAAGACGTTGTCCACTTTGACAAAGCAGCTTACGTATGATCGCGTCTTCTTGTTGAGCACTTTGCCAAAGAGACAGAGACTGCCGTTGACCTCGGTGTAGTCTGTCCAGAAGAAGTTGAGGCTGCCATCTTGCTCAATCGCATCCTTGTAATCAATTTTACCAATCGTCTTTGTTTCTGCTGGCGAGCTTGTGACGACGTTGAGCCTCTCTGTGAGGGCATTCCATGAGGTTGAGTCAACTTGAGCGCCGTTGGGTTTGACAGGAGAGGAGCTGGCAGGTGTAGGATAAGACTCTGCTTTCTGAATCTTCTTGATCGGTCTTGAACTTGCCAAGTTAACACTGGTTGTGGCAATAGCTCCAGCATGTGCGACCTCCATCATGTCTTCGTCGTCGTCATCGTCCTTTGGTTCCTGTTTAACCTGTGCCTTTCTCTGTGCTACTTTGGCAGCAGGCGAAGAAGGCGCGGGATCGCTCATGGGGATATCGGCAGTTTCGAGGATGTCATCGTCAACGGAGGGGAAGAAGCCATCGTCGTCCTCGGGGGCTGGTGGGAGAGGGGACGGTAGTCGGGTATCGAGGGTCTTGGTCTTCTTGGGGATGGGCTCAGGGGCAGGTGAAAGGGCCCTAGCTTTGCGGCGACCGCCAGATCTTTCAACTCTTGAGATATGGGGGGCAGGGGCGGGAATATTATTGTCGACCTCGCCGAGGAGATTAGAGAGGAAGTCATCGTCCTCCTTTGTCTTAACGATCTGAAAGGATAATTAGTTGGTTGATCCACGATCCTGCGAGTGAAATCCGTACCTTGGGCTTTGGCTGTGCCCTGTTGGCGCCCTTGAAGTATTCAGTGATGTCTTTGTCATTGGCTGCTCGCCTGGCTTGCTCCTCCTGACGGTTCTTCTTGGCTACATGAGATGTGAGTATGTAGGCTGTTCTGAACATGTTCTGCTGGAAGACTAACCAGCTTTACTGGGTCGCCCACGAACGGTGGCCTCTTCTTCGCTTTCTGAGCCATAGGCTTGTACTCGATCCCAGTCTTCACGGCCATCATCTGCGTAACCTTCGCCATTGTCGTCGACAACAAAGTCGTCCTGATTTAATCGCTCCCTAACAACTTTCTTATATCCATCTTCGTCAACTTCGTCGTATAAATTGTCGACGTCAGCGACTTGGTAAGTATCAAAGACTTTCTTGCCAGACTCTCGAAGAGCCTTGAGCTCAGCGAGCCGAGCCCTGTGAGACATGACGGGAGAAGAGTTTAGGATGGTGGCATATCAGTGGAAGAATGGAAGGAGAGTATACACCTGAGTGTCACTTCTGATTGTATCTTGTTCGTGACTGTAGGAAAATGATAATATCGAGACTCGAAAGGGTGGAGGGTGATACTTGGCTTGGTCCCCTGGTAACCAGCGCTGCTCATTTAGAAAAGTGGTCAGGGAGACGCGAAAGCGCGTTGTGCCTCCTAAATCGCGTCTCTGCTCCTGCCGCAGGTGGGGCTATCCTTTAAGTGCTTGACGCGAGAGCAGCCAATAGGCGCTACGAGATAGGTGATAGAACGTTTGAAGTACCCCGCGCTGAGAGGTACTTCTTGGTGCATGTCTTGGCATTTGCATAAATGGGGACGTGCAGCTCAAAAGATATTAGTCTTGTTGTCCACGACGCGACTTTTCACTGTACGCGACCCGGTTGATGCTTCTCAGGTCGTTATGGTGCAACTGTAGAACCTCCTCTTGAGGATACAACGAGGACTCTATAGACTTTGACTTCCCTCTGAGGAACCTATTGCTCCTATTATCTATATTTACAAACAAGCAAGTTGGCGAGCTGCCACTCTTTAGATTCACTTCGGTCAATAAATGGATTTGTGCAGGTTGTCAAGTACCCTATTCTCCGGATAAGATAAATACAAGATATGATAAGTTTAAGTACATAACCCTAAGCCTAGGGAATTCCCTTCAACTCAGGTAGTCTTAAGACAATATGTAGACTAATATTTGCAATTCTGCCGCCCGACTCTGGCCGCGCCGGTGCGGCCCCACTCACCTGGAACGGAGGATGGCCCACCTTAAACGGCAGTTTATCTCCCGGATCCGATACACCTATCCTTGCGAATACACGTATGTTGGATACGCCTGATTAATAAACCTTAGATCGAAGCCGTATTTAGGAACCGCATCTTTTCAGTAGGATGAGGTAAAAAGAAGATGATTTTGTTGCTTCACTTGCTAGTGGGTCGCTCCTTCCAGTGCATTCAGAATGTTCTCTTACCTATAACGTTATTCCTTACAAGAGCTACCCGTGTCGTGATGTGTAAATCAAGCCAACAATCCTTCCGTAACTCACATAGATTCCCGCCTTGTTCCTTCACCCTCCCTATCAGGTCTTCTTAGGTATCTCTATTTTGGCCCCATTTGTTCAACAAACATCAGTCGAGGTTGACCATCTTTGTCTGGTCACATCATCTATATTCGCCCCCATCCATACTTACATCATGCCCAACAGTATCTTCGGCTCCTGGCGGGCGAAACTCAAGAAAAAGATCCAAGCTCAACATCAGCCACAGCCCGCGCCCCCTGAGCTTGACAAGTCTCATAAACAAATTAGCAGCTAGAGACTGCCACTCAATCGCCGCAGGGCTCGTGTCGAGAGATCTGAGGACACCGATTACAACGGCAGTAGCGAGAATAGGTCAACAGGAACAGGTCGCAGCAGCCAGAGGTCGAATTCTCAGAATTCATCACATTCTCATATTGCACGATGGTTGAAACCGAAACGACGAAAGACAGCTTCCTCTTCCACAAACTTGGAGGACTTGTCCATATCTGAAGTGCTAGGGGTGCCTCATCTCCTCAGCACAGGTTAGTGTGCTTATCACCGCTGGCATGCTGTTTGTCTGACTCTTTTCAGTGAAAGATTTTTATTCCCCCCAAACCAACCTCAGCAGTGCATTTCAATATGCCAGGGAGAGATGGACTCGGAATGGGAGTTCCTTAAGTAGCTCCTCAGTGTTTCCGATCGAGTCACGCACCACCCCTGAATCAACCAGGCCGTTTCTTGAAAATTCTGAACCCATGCTCCCTTTACCCATCATTGACAAGCATCCACCTCAGCTCGACCCTCTTCCTGATATGTCTGCCTGTAGCCTGGAAAGATCTTCAACCTTACGAGCTTGCATAGAAATATCATCGGATGATAAGCATCTGGAGTCCAAATCGTTACGGCCTTCCTCGCGAACGACTACTAAGCGGAAGAGGATCACAACTCGTCCCAGGGCCTCGGCAGCAGTTACATTACGACCATGGGAGCGAAAGACAATATCGATAACCAGACCCTTATCCTCCTGCGATTTGGTTGCTCCCCCCATAGGAGTCGACTCACTTTGTCGTATTCATAAACCTGGAGACCATGACCACTTACAAAGGGGCCCACTTCCGTTAAACTGGACTCGGGGTAACTCTGACGCATTCCGGGCTACAGATGATCCCAAGCAAGATCCTGGTCAAGGCTCGCCATCGCGGTGTACTTCGATCACCACTCTTCAACTACCCATAAGTGTACTCGAGAATTCGTACATGCCTGTCGACAAGGGTGACGCACCGGGCCTAAAGGCAACTAGGCATTCATTAAGGCCAACCAGGCGATCGCAGCTCTCAAATCGATCTTCCAGTCAAGGCAGCAATTCGGCAAATCCCAGCATGGTCTCAAATTTCTACCTTGATCAATTGTCCTCATCAACTTGAGTTATGTCGCTGGGCATTCCAAGGGCAGATTATTGTTTAAAGCTGGACCAACCAAATAGATTATAGGGCCGTTTATAGAATAAAAGACATTCAATTGTAGCAGAGACTACCTTTGTTTACCTATTCTAAAACAAAACTAAAATGGAGCAGAATAGATAGCCATGGGAAAACATACCTTCAACCCTTAGGCTTGTGATAGTATGAACAATAGATCAAACCGGATGAAAAGCAAGCCGTTGGGTTCTACAAAATGTGAATCAACATTTGTGACAAATGTTTACTGGGTCCAAGGCTTCATTGCCTAAAGTAGATGTCCTGTATATGCAAAGAAGTGTCGTCCCCCTCCAAAACGCCGCCTTATGCTCTATTCGTACCCTTTCGCTTTCTTTTTGCGTCTATATCATACATACATCAATTTAATTTACACGAGCTTGGTCCATTGGACGCTCTCCTATATAGACTCAAGCGCCTATTTGAGCATCAACTCTGTAGTGGCCTTACTACTGCGGTTTTCCAAAGCTGTGTGAGCCACGACCTCGAGACCCCATTGAGAGCTCTTCATTAAGCCTCCTATCGTCGCCTCGATAGTCTCCATTAATGGGCATCCTCAGTTCATATACTTGTCGCACGAATCGGCCTTGTTTTCTTTCTCTCGGAGTGGCGTATCGTATTTGGACCAAAATTTGGTCGAGTGAGGGACATGCCTTGGGCGACTGTTGCGCTGATAGGGATTACGAGGCTCTCTTGGGCCATTGTCGCGATGCGGCCGCGTGTTATCGCTCGGGGGTTTTCCTGCTTGAGTCGTATCCCAGAAGGACCCCATATTCACGGACTCGTCGTATGTCGACATATCTTCCTCGGCTGTGCCACGGCCCTTCGTTTTGCGCAAATTAGGTTCAATTTCTTCCCGATTGGCATAAAAGGCCTGGATCTCCCGGTTGATGCGGCCGCCTGCAGGGCGGATTTTCTCCAGATCTTCCTCGGGGAGCATTTCCTGCTGAAGGACCTTGTTGAAGGAACCATACATGATACGTGCGAGAGCAATGACCTCGCGTTGCTCATTGTAAATAACCCCCTTTTGCTCCTCCGTCTTGGCTTTGACTTCTTTGAAATAGTGGTCGTGTAGTTTGCGGTAAGGCACCCATAAACGATCAAGCGCATCGGTGATCTGGATACCATAGGCACGTTTGGCACCAGCCACATCCCCTTCTCTAGCACGAGCACGTAGATGGTAGTGTGTATTCTGAGCAACGTTGAGGTATAGACGCATGGCGTGCGCATCAGGCACCTTGAGGCTGTTCATCATGCTGTCGAGAGCGCGATCGGCATTCTTGATGACATTCGGGTTGATGTTATCACGAATACATGTTTCAAAGGCTATGCGATAGAAGCGTGGGTTGGTGATATCCTTTGGGATTATGCTGAGAATCTCAGTAGCATGACCACTTGCTTTGGCTTGCTTGAGAATAGTAAAGAGGCGCATCCAACAATCCCTGTCAGGTTCGAGATTATATTGGCGAAGAATAAAATTCCAGTATTTGATGCCGAGGCTGTTCAGCTTCGTTTGGAACACAACCTGCAGAGTTAGAGATAAGGTATTGTTCCCAGGACTGGTGTAGACACCGTTGTTATCCTTTTTAACCACTTCGCCAGTGCGAGGATCCGTCCTGCGGGCGTCTTCAGCTGACATGTCTTTGACTTTTGACAAATTGGGTACGTTCATTGTCTGTTCAATGAGATCAAGAACTGCCTTTTTCTCGTTGCGGTCGGTTGTCATGAGCATTATGCGACCCATTGCGCAGACAAGCTCCTCGTCGATGATCAGACGTCCTTGCCTCCATTTACTCATAACTTCTGACCAGATGGCTTTGGCACGCTGAATACCATTGTGGCGATTGAATTCTTTCTGTTCAGGTGTCAACTCTTCCAGACCATCGAGTGTGTTGTATCGTAAAGCATTGAGAACGGTGGTATAGGTGTAGGCAGTTGGAGCTCGGGTTGACTCATTGAGAGTGTCGACAATGGAGAACATGGAGTCCATATCGCCTGCTCGGTTGCACACGTTGAGCACTGCATTTAGGTGAGTGCTGTTCGGTTCGAGGCGACTGTCCTTGAGAAGGGCATTGTAATGCTTCACGGCCTCGAAAACGGCGGTTTTGGGGTGTTGCGATTTGGCGAGACCACGGAACAGGGTTGTATAGGTTTGCGCATTGGGGAATTGCGCGCGCTTCTTCATCTTCGATCGTGTCAGTACCACAGATGAGTCTGAAACTATATCTTAAACCTACCTCATTAAACAGCTTGATCGCTCTCTTGACTTGTTGTTGGTCAAGCAGATAGTCCATCAACAAGTTCCACGGCACGACCAATTGCATATCTTTACTGCCTTTCTGAACCAGAAGATGAGCTTCTTCAAATTTCCCTCTTTTTAGTGCTTTCTTGACATATTCTGTAACTTTCCAAGGGTCGTTGTTCAAATATTGTAATTCCTTGTTAACTGCTCGTTCCATCTTAAGCATTTCCTTCTTCTTCGATATTCCTTCATCAGCTGGTTCAGTAGCGTCGAGGCTTTTAGGGGCATCTTTTTTGATCGCAGCAGCTATAGAGCTTACGTCCTGAGCGGCGGTCGTTGCCTCGGTAGTCGGTGTCGTTGTTGTAGAGTTGAATACTCGCTGTGCGTGTTGAAACGAATGAGCCTGAAGAGCAACACCAGACCGAATTTCCAGTCTCTGCCACGGTACGAGCTGTAGAGCTCTGCGCAAGCATGCGCCTCCATGCAATAGCCTATCAGTCATGGAAGAGATGCAGTTTGAGTTGATCACAAATTCAAGATATGCCCAAGTTAGAGCAAGAGAATAGATCCGTTCATCAAAAAAAGAAAATCTCTTATCTTATCAGCCAGGCGAGGGGCGTTCCTTGCGCTTAAATTTGCCGCGCTTATGCTACCATCCCTTGTAGCGGCCATAAAGCCACCCCCTCCCTTCCCCTGCATGCCGCTAACAACTCTCTCCCGTTTCTCATTGGAGACGCGCTTCGCGGTGGCAGTTCAGTCCAGACCAGCCAGCGTTTCTTTTCTTTTAACCTTTATAGGGACAAGACAAAACAAGCGAATTATTTGATCCTCGAAGCATCATCAATCATCCCTAATTTTTCCTGACTCACTATCATACTCATTTGATTCTGCCCTACGCCTGTCCTTTTTCAAACCATATCAATTATGGCCAAGATCGCTACAGATTTCGAAAAGATTATCAACGAGGGTAAGCAATAACCATTCAAAGTCATCTGTGCCATTCCCTAACATCATTATTCATCAGGGCGCGAGCGAAAGAAGAATGAAGCTCTTGCCGATCGCATCTTCTCCAAGAATCGTCGTCAAAGTGCGCCCTCCAAGCTCAAGTCTGCCCCCGGCCCATCGCTAGCAAGCCGTGTTGGCGTCAAGAAGGTAGATACAGCAAAAGAGAGGAAGCGATTAGTTGAAGCCAACATTTACAGCAGCGAACTTCCGCCATCGGCGCCCGATCGAACCGACCTGCGCCTGGCAATGTCAATGGAGAATGGACTCATGATCTACACCACTCTGTCTCGGGCGACCTAAGCTCCCGCATCTCAGCTCCTAATGCTGCCAATAAGAGAGCCAACAACCGCCGCGCTGCTCGCCTCTCTGCTGCCGTGGATCGCATGGATACTTCGGGCGATGCGCCACAACAAGTCAATATCGTGAAGCCCAGGGGTAACACCGGTGACGGCATGGGAATGACAATTCGGGGTCTCGCAGGTCCATTCACCGTCATGGCACAAAACTTTGCTCCTGGCACAACAGCTGCCGATATCGAGAGCGCCATGACTCCCGTCGGAGGCGAGATGGTAAGCTGTCGCATCGTCAAGTCAAAGCCGTTCCTCCTTTTTGAGATGACTTTCGCCTCGCGGGAGGGTGGTGAGAGAGTAATCGAGACATTCAATAATAAGACTGTGAGTTCATCGGAGCCAATTGCCTTTTTGAACTTTCGCTGAGACATTTTACAGGCCGATGGTAGGATCATCAAAGTCTACCCCAAGTTAGGAGCTCCTTCAAGCAATACCCTCACATCCAACAATGCGCCAAGAAACGCCCCAAGTGGTCCCCGTAGCACCCGTGGAAGCAAGACCAACGCTAACGACAACATCGTCGATGGCTCGATGGGTTTCCCTGATCTGATGGACACAAGTACCACAAACGGATCATCAAGGAACAACCAGCTGTACAGCGATAAACTGGTGGGCGGCAACCGACGAGGTCGCGGTGGTCAAAGAGGTCGTGGTGGACGATGATGAACCATCGCATGATTAACCATTGCATAATTCTGCTTTGTCCTTGTTGCATTTAATGATTGATTCGCAAACTTTTTCCAAACATGGCTTCTCGAGAGCGGACTTGGTTGTAGTTATCAGCATTTAAAAAGCCGGGTAATCTCATGGTGAACAACCAGAACGGGTCGCAGGTCTACAAATTTTAGGTTGGGCGTTGGGGGTTCGAACTTCTTGTCTAAATTGGGCCATTAAGGCCAACTCTTTCAATTTTCTCTACTTGTACTTTCGGTACCCCTAGGGTGGATACCAGCCGTGAGTATCTGGCAGCAGTTCACTGCTCCAGGCGCCGATAAAAGTATCACCTTGGGATCGACAACAGATTCGCCTTCATAAGGGGTAATTCATGATTTTATCTCGATTCGTCCACCCAGATACAACCCCTTTGAAACCCCCAAAACCAAATGACACCGATACAACTACACAATGGGAATTGCAACCCAAGAACATTACCCCATGATATGCCAAGCGTGGTTCATCCATCCTCATACACCAACAAGTCGAGACAAGAATAACAATATCTACAGCCAGGCTACACAGTGCCTAGGCCTGAAACATGTTCAGCCGAGATTTGGCAACTCTGCACCATGTTGAATTCCTGGCCAACAATCCCACCCCTCGAAGTGCTATACTGACAACAGTAAAAATAACAAAAAAGGAAAGCCGCCCCGAGAGCAAACTCATGCGTTCCGCGGCCGTTTCTGAAGTGCCTCCATCACGTCAAGACAAAGAAATCATGTAAAAAAAAAAATACCACCAGTTTCATCTGGATCTGTACATTGCAACCCAGCCTATTCAAGCGTCAAATGCCGAAAGCATTGCAATTGAGTCTGAAGCTCACTGCTTGCAGTTCGTTGAGACCTCGACGCTGGAGTTCCCTTTCCCAGACGATGAACAGAGCCTATGCCTCCTCTTCGACCTGCTCCTACCGAGTCTCCTGGGCAGCTTCGAACACATCAAAATGGCGCGGGGGTCTCTTGCTTCGTTGGCGCATGAGTTTCGAAGGGAGGAACGGACTCCTAGTATATTAGAATAACCATGGAGTTTTTCTTCGTTACCAACCATGAGCTTTGGGCTATTGTACGCTTTATGAAGAAATACCGGCGGCAGGGCTTCGTTATCGAGTGAAGTCGATTGTATCACAGGTTGGCACGGACATCTGGTCCCTTGTTAGGCTAGGCCACTTCAATGCCAGGTGTTCTGGTTTCCCATAAAACCTTCTTCCAGAGTACGCTCCTCCAAGTTGCGGATGAAGTCCCTGTTGCCACGGCCACCTTGTTGTACGCGGCTACCTCGTCGGCCTGCTGCCGTTCTGTTATCAATGCTACCAGATGCCATGCTTTCTCCAGTGGGCGGATAGTATGCCGGACTAGGTTGTAGACGAATCGGTTGACTGGGGTCGAGATGGCTGGCTACTCGTTGAATGGCGGCAGGAATACCGCTCTGTTGTTGCTCCATGGTTGAAGCACGTTGACGTGCTGGCCGCATGCCACCTTGTTGATGTTGATACATGTTGGGCTGGGGCATTTGCGCATATTGCCCCTGAGGCATCTGCTGAGGCGGTTGTGACATAACCATTTGTCCGTACTGCCCATGTTGTTGGCCGTACGCCGAGGGCATATTGGCATGGTTACCTCCGGTAGAGTACATCGAGTTATTACCGTACATTTGCGGTTGTGCATGGCCTTGAGGAGCGTACTGATTGGCATAAGGAGTAGGGGCAGCTGAAGCAGCCTGTTGCTGTGCTTGGTGTTGAGCTGCCGCCGCTTGGGCCCGTTGCTTGCTAAGTGCTTCAGCCTGTTGCTGCTGTTGGGTGCCAGGTGCCGGAGACCTATTCAGCGAGCTGGACTTGAGATTCATTGGTGGTATAAAGGGGCCAGTAAACTTCTGTTGAGTGATGAATGGATGAAGCTTGGCTTGCTGGGGAGACCATCTCTCCAGAGGGTTGATTGTTAGAAGACCGCGAACGAAGTCAATGAACGCGATGCGGTTGTTCATTTCTATAAAGGTTAGCACCAACACACTCAACATTGTTACTGGCTCATATCTTACCTCGATCGATCTCACTCTGCTTCATGTTTTTCCTAGGCATGGGGTAGGACTTGATGATCTCGGGGAGAGTGTTGGCCTGGAAGTACTTCTTGCTAGGCTGTTCCTTAGTGCCACGTTCTCGGGCATATTGTTCCATGGGTTTGAGCTGATATGTCCGCCGGCCGAATTCATCTTGTCGCTTTTCGAAAAAGTCGCCCGCCTGCTTACCCATCTCGATCATCCAGTTCGGTGGGTTACCCAGCATTTCCACGATTCGCGAGACCTGGTTATATTCGGAGGATCCTGGGAATAGGGGAAGTCCTAGAAACAGTTCCACTACAATACAGCCTAGGGACCACATATCGATAGCCGAAGAATAGGGAAGACCAAGCAGAACCTCGGGAGATCTGTAAAATCGAGATTGAATATAAGTATAAACCGTTTGTCGCTCATCGCAGGCTGAACCGAAATCAATAATTTTGATGATGGGGCTTTCGAGATTCTTGAGAAGAATATTTTCAGGCTTCAAATCGCAATGTATCAGACGAGCCTTGTTAAGTAATGCAAGACCGTTGAGGAGCTGCTGAGCAAATACGCGAACTAGAGTGGTGCTGAGTCCTCGGAATTGGTTCTGCTTGATAAGCTCATAAAGATTGACGCTGAGGAGCTCGAAAACCAAGCAAAGATGCTGACGATGGATAAAAGTGTCCTTAAGTCGCAACAAATGGTGGTCGTCATTCTTGTCAAGCTTCGTGTTGAGCTACTCCTTGTTAGTGTCAATATTCAAGTATGGGATCGATAATCAAGTACCAAATCGAGGACTGAAACCTCCATCATACTCTGGTTGAAGTAGGCAGTACGGTTCTTGATGACTTTAACAGCCACTACCTCTTGTGTCTTGAGATTCTGACATTTCACAACCTGACCGAATGTACCCTGTCCCAGAACGTCGAGAATAAGATAACGATTTCTGGAGGATATGTTAGAATGAGAAGCAACAAATTCGAGATTGACATAACATACTTGTGGCCAGCCTCCTCAGATCCAAGAATATCATTGACGTAGAGGATGTAGTCACTGTCTTCGTTGTCGTAGCCATCATTCTTCGTCCCCTTGCTAGGCTTGGTCAACACTCTACGGGGATTGCGCGACGACTCATATTTGAAGCTAGGGTTACAAATGCGATAAGTAGCGGGTAATTGAACAGTTAGAGCTTGGAGGGGCTATTCGTGGGGTGAGTAAAAGTGTTCAAATAGCTGGCGAGGCATGGGAAACATACACTGATGAAACCACCTTCGGGGTTGGCGCGACGAAACGGAGGTTGTGAATTGACCTTGGGTTGCAGGTCTACAGGCGACGAGAGTTGCTTGAACTCAGGGACTGGGCCCCTGGTCACTTGCTGGAGCACAGGCCGGCGAGGAGACTTCGGGTCTAGGTTAAAAGCAGCATCGAGATTGCCGACAGCTGAAGAGGGATAATTTTCCTGGTGACCGGCGGATGCGTAAGGGTTGATAGAAGGAAGATGCTGGCCTTGCTGGTGTTGACGGGCGCCGGGGAAGTATGGAGACTGGGAATAATCGGGCTGGCGTGTGGGCGACTGTCGCTGGGAGGTCGGGCTTGTGAATTGACTGTTTGAAGCCGACTTGGGCGCGTAAGGTGAAGTGGGGGACAGGGCCTCCATGGGTGAGTATCGCTGAGCGGCAGAAGAAGACTCTTGAGGAGAGTGAAGGTTGACGGGGCGGCTGCCCGACAGGTGAGATTGATGATGGGGCCTCATAGGGTACTTGATACCAGCATGAGCATCATGAGCATCGTGCATAGCGACGTCACCGTTGCCGTCGCGCATCTGCGAAGGTGAGATTGGAGAGGCGGCCGAGTTGGGGTTGCCAACGGGAGCAGAAGCAGGCGGAGCAGCAGCAGAATGGACGGGGGCGCCGCCATGGAACTGGTCGTATTTGTATCCGCCTTGAGGCGGGGGCTGGTTGGTGTAGTCTCGAGGGGCTTGGATATTACCGTTGTGTCGTCTCGAGGAGCCAGGCGAGTTCGCGGCGGGATATTGCTGCCACTGAGGATCCATTACGCTGACTGACTGCTGCGGAAGCTGAATGAAGCAGCTTAGGGCGACAGCGTCAAATTGATCGCCGTGGTAGGGTCGGGGCGGTCGGTGGTCAGCAGCGAAATCGTTGTTGTGGTCGTCGTCGTCGCGAGTGGGGATGCGTGATGCGTGGTTATCGGGCGTAGACGATGATGTCGACGGTCGATGAGATCCCAGCGACGGGAGGAGGATGAAGGATGGGAGTGAGAAAAATGAGAGTAAGAGGAGAAGGGTTTGGCTGGTGTAGTGTAGCGTCGAGCTGCTAGTTGCTAGCTACAATCCAATACAGAAAGCACCCAGAAAATGGATGGGATGTGATGGTTGGCTGGTCGCTGGTTGCTGGTTGGGCCGGGTGCAGTGTGGTCGCCAAGTTGGAGATGGATCGAGTTGGGTCTTGTTGCGCAGGTTCTGTCCTGTTCTGTCCTGTAAGAACGGGTTAGGCAATATTACTGTAGAACGGACTAACCCAGGTCGTCCTAATAGAACTAACAGTAGCTACAGCGTGTGTTTCGAGAGAAGCAATGGGCACGCCAGACTCTCTGAATATCGTACCGTCTCGTACCGTACCGTAAAGAGAGATGAGGGGGCGGGAGGATGGATTGGGCAGACAGTGGAGGCCCAAGCCAAGGCCCGGGGGTGGATATGGGTAGGCAGGTCAAGGCAAGGTCGAGTAAGGTATTGATTTGGTTAGAGGACAGAAGCGTTTAAAGCGAGAATTAAGAGGATAAAGAAAATGAGGAACGAGTTTGTTGTATAGGAAGGGATGCTCTAGATTCTAGTCTTAAGAGCGTTGATGAATGAGACCATTCATTATATGGATGGATGGTGAACAGTTGATGCGGGAGGGAGGTTGAGCTCTCTCGTTGGTGCAGATAGAGATGGATGCCAGAGGAAAGGGCAAGAGTGAAGGTTGTTGATATCACCTCAATTACAGCAAACCAATTGCCTCAGCAGAGACATAGCTGAGGTATCTGGTCCAATTACAGGGCAATTAACAGTCAGCGCATTATAGAATATGATATCCTTGTATTGCAATGGAACAAGACATGAAAAATATATCAATGCTCTCATCAACGCATGATTGAACTTTAATGCTGTTGTTTTCGGCCGCTGATATGTCGACCCGAATTACGAACCGCGTTCAGACTTTCAATTACCTGCAACAAACCACGAACGTATCAAGGTTCAGCAACCCAATGCTTCACAAAAATAACAAAAAATAAACGGCAGATAACGCTTTCGATTAAGCGCATATAAACAAGCATTAATTTTGACTCTTCTTTACTGACTCCCGAGTTTATTGACTTGGCTTTTCCCAGCCAACACTAAAAAAAAATATAAAAAAATAAATAAAAAAAGAAGCCGACTACACGAGGTATACAAAAACGTGCGAGATTTGCGGCGCTTTAGGCTTGTTCCCCAGCCTGGCTCTAGCCTGTTCTGCCCTGCAACAACAAGGGGGTACGCCGCAGTCGACAAGTTGCGATGATCCCCCTCCATCAACTTTCAAATCACTACTGATTTTTCCTCAACGATGCACATATTTTGCCTTTCTACACGCAATCAGGGTTGATCTGACTTAAAACGTGGCAAGAAGAAAAAAATACGGTATCTTCTTGTCTCCGATCATCAACGGAGTGATTATTAGCCGTTCCATACTATGCGTGCACCAAAATTTGGCTTCTGACTCTTCCTCTGACACGAGCGACACACAAACTCATATACCCCGGAAATTACCATTCATTCACATGTACTCAGTAGTCAGCTTATGACCTCAATTTCCAATGCGAATCTGTTCTCATCGACGTTATTCTCACTTGCCTCTGCTGATATCATTAACGTAGGTTCTCTCATATAATTCACCGCCCAATACGGAGCACCATCTATCCTTGTTATAGATGCTAGCCAATTAACAATTAACCCACCATGTCAAAAATGACGTTCTTTTCAGGGTCTTGAGGAATTACCACGGAATAAAAAATCAAGTTTCACATTCCAAACGGCCCCGGCCCTTTTCACCGTTTCTGGGAGTACAAGACGGTATGTATCAAATCCCAGCATCTCTCCGCCCCGTCTATTTCGTTGGCGTTTCATGAGCTTGCCATACACCCATCTAAACCTACGTGGCTCCCGTGTCTATTTACGCCATTGCTGGGGTTTACTGGTGCCAAATATTGAACACGTAGAGCTGTTGCCATGCCAATATCCATGCAGAGACCTCACTTTCCCTCGATTGGGGCATCATTATCGAGATGTAGACTTTCAAGACAAGCAACATTTCGGCAGAACGGACAGATTGTGGTGTCACACTACGCCACTATCCAATTGATCAGAGTAAGACCGAATGTTACACAGCTTTCAAATGAGGTTGGACTGTGTTGTGTTTTATTCATTCATTTCATCAACTGCCGCCGTCTTCCCACCTATTCTTCTTTGAGATAACCCTGTGTACCTCGAGCAACATCCGCTGATGCTCAAGCTTGCGTCGCTCCAACGTGTTCCACTTCCTCACCTTTTGTCATCAATCTTACAGAATCGTCAAGTCGTCGTTCCATCATATCGTGAGCGAGAATTATTAATGAAAAAGAGAAAGCGGAAAAAAAGAGTCCCGTTAAGAAAGAAAAGGTCGCCGCTAAATACATAGATGAGAATCCACGGAATGGAACTGCCACCCCTTCGCCAGCCACTGAAATATCAATCAGATGCTTCATGAGACACAAGAATGGATGAAATGCTCATGACGTCGTCAGATAGGGAAAATTGAAATGCCAGACTGGCCCCTGACTTCATGCAGCAAAGTCGAGGCGAAGAAATTTTGGTGGTATCCTGGAATTAGCGCTCGTACAGATAGAGATAGAGATTGAGAGATAATCGAGAAATATGTGGCGCTCCCTGACTTTTATGTCGCGACGAAACAGGAATAGAAGAGAAGAGAGAAATGCATACACCCGTTTGTAAGCAAGAGAGGAAAACTGCCCTTTTTTCCCAGAACACGGAAAGGGGGTATCACAGGCCTGAACTGTAATGATGCTTAGAGATACTGAGAAAAGAGTAATGGAAGCAACAGAAACAAGCGCAAGAGAGAAATCCGCAGAAACGTGAGAAAGAAGAAAGGGAATCATGAAAAGCGGACAAGAAGAAATCCATCCCGGGGCATGATCAAGCGATAGACAACTTCGCCCTGATATCACCATGTCCAGCTTTCGTCCAGCTTTTTAACTTGTCTTGCTCTGGTTTGGTAGTCGCCCCCTAGGCCTGATAACCGCCAAATCCATTGTTGAAGTTCTGTCCAGGTCGAGGCTGGGCCCATTCAGCATTGGGAGGCTGCTGGCCCCTTCCATAACCACCAGCGCTCTGGGGAGCAGCATATCCCATAGGAGATCCTGCATAACCGGCTGGTGATCCGGTCTGTGGGCCACCGTAGTTTCCAGGCTGTCCACCGTACTGGGCTATATCATTGTCAGCTACTGATTCGATCAACTTTTGCTAATATTTCACTCACCACCGTACTGGGGATAGTAGGTAGGCGTGCCTGGGAAGCCAGGGGCTTGGGCACTCTGCGGGCTGTAAGGCTGAGCAGGGTCAAAGGCTCCTTGAGCACTGGGCGTCTTGTCCTTGCCCCACTGTGATCAAATGTTAGCTAACCTCTCTTAAATCGAAGCACGGGCTAAACATACACTGCACTTGAGGGGTCGGCCATTAACGTTATACCCGTTCATCTGACAGATCGCCATAGCCGCGTTCTCGTGAGTATCCATCTTAATGAAAGCAAATCCCCGATCGGCCTGGAATCGAGACTCAACAACGAAACCAAAGTTCTGGAACAAAGGAACCACATCGTTCGGGGTTGTGTAAGGAGTAAGATTGCCGACATAGACAGTTGTCTGCCAGGTGGGGGTTTGAGTCAGAATGACCTCGTAACTAGCGACGCCATGTGCTGGAAATTGGTGATGTCCGTAAGGGGTGGTGGGAGTCATGCCCATCGCCTGCATAGCCTGCTGCTGAGCCATAGAAGGTTGGCCCTTCTGGTTAGCCCAGTTGCATCGAATGGCTCGCGAACCGAGCCACTCGCCGTCCATGGAGCTCAGGGCCTTTTCGGCCTCGGGGCGGTCGCGGAAAGCAACAAATCCGTAGCCTCGAGATCGACCGGTCTTCATATCCCACATGACACGGGCCTCGGAAACGGAACCGAAAGCAGAGAAAGCTTGGAGAAGGACCTCATCGTTGACTTCGTTGGACAAGTCACCGACAAAAATGTGGAAATGGTTCGAGGTATCCTCCTTGTTGGTAGTGTTCGACTGATAGGCCCAGTTGACTCGGATTTCCTAAGTTACGTGTTAGCGGCACCGTCCGAGATGTTCTTGGATTTCGTTGAGAGGAAGATGTACCGATTGGTGAACTCGTCGTCCATTGAGGGTCTGCATAGCACGCTCAGCGGCACCAGGGTCGTCATATTCGACGAAGCCATAGTTGTAACCACGCGCCTGTGAATGCACACTGTTAGCTAACCATGTCCTCAAAATCCCTAGGGTTTCAACAAGACCTACGTTCTTGTCGGGAATGATCTTGACGTTCTGAACATGACCCGTAGTCTCGAAAATCTGACGCAGAACTTCCTCAGTCACACGCTGATCCAAACCGCCGATGTAGAGGGCACGCTTGTTGGGCTCAGGGGCAGCACGGCGGAAGCCACCTGCACTGGTAGGAGACATGATGCCACCCTTGTCGGCAGCCGATCTGGGGGAGGTGATGGCAGTCGGGATCGGGTTGGTGTTCTGAGGGATATGCAGAGGCGGAGGGGCCATAGGCTGTCCATTCTGGCCAGCTTCAAAGCCAGGGGCGACAGCACCAGCCTGAGGGGGGGCAGGCAGCTGGCCTGGGTTGGAGGGAGTTCCAGCATCGGCCATGTTGTATGATATCGTGTCGAGGTGATGGTCAAGAGGAGTGAGTAACGGAAGAATAGGACGACAGAGCAGAGGTAGAGAAGGAATTGGAGGCTACCTATTAGCTGTGTTGTACTGAAGTCGGTCGGTCGAGGTGGAGAGTCGGCGGTCGGTGACAATATGTACCTGTACCTCCTAGCGTTTGACAGGACAGGGGTCCAACTGGAGGAGTCGACAACCCGGAGCTAAGAGCGACACAGTGGGCACAGGGAGAGAGGGGCCTGGGTCTGGTCTGACAACGGGGTCCAGACGAAAGCTCGGGGACCAGGGCGGGAGGTTATAGTGGAAACTCCAACTTTTGATGTCTTGGAGGAACAGTTGACAGCGATGCGAATACTGAAGACGCAACCTTTCGATGGCGGGCGATCCGAAGTATTGTGCGTGCGTGTAGTTTGGCGCTGTAATACGGGAGCGGAACGAGACGGTGGCCTTGGCTTGATCGTGGCCGTTCGTGAGACGTGGGGGGGGTTAATTTGATGGAGATGAAAACTGCTCGACAGGTTGAAAGAAGGCGTGCAGACGACGCTATTCTGTAGCCTGATGTGCACAAGAGTCGAACCCAGCAAAGAGACGTAAAGAAGGCAGAAACTGACTCAAATAGAGAGACAAGTTGAGAGCAACAAGAGAAGAGATGGCGTGACAGAAGAGAGCTTAGATAGAGAAGCAGCGCGAAGGAATAACGTATGTTATGATAATAGACGGCGATGATGTGAAAAGGAAATTGAACAGAGGAACCGAAAGGAACCGTAAAAGCCCAAAGGAAACCTGTCGCAAGGACCACTCCAACGAGATTATGACTATGAATGCTTGAGGAAAGAAGTAAAAGAAGAAGCTGACGAGAAGTGGGTGATGGAGGGGCAATGCACCTTAGCCTTACACATCCATATTGGGATGGATGTCGCCTTGTACCTCACTACACAGTTCATCGTACAGTGAGTTGAAGTACGCAGTGGTCGGACGGTAGGTACCTTAACTTTCCCTTACCGACTATCGAAGCCTAACAGACCATGTAGACATATTGATCAGCGATTGGTTGTTTGATGTTCTAGACGCCTGATTTGATCAACGTGCCGGGGTTGAGTGTGAAGGAAGAGGGGAATGGGATGGAACCGAACAAACAGCATTAGTTAGAGCTTGGAGAATCGGACAAAAGCTTTGCATGGTCTGGGCTGAGACATGAAACAGTTTATATCATATCACATACGTTGTCGTATATCAATCTTTCTGGCAGAAGAGATCCATGTACCCAAGGAGAGGATCCAGGTCAACTTATGGCCAGTTGGAGGCGTGATTCAAGGTACCTGTACTTGGTCGTTCAGCCTCTTCTCTTGTTGCTGCTGCGCATCTTTAAAGAGCATTCGCATATCTCAAATGAATTAAATACTTGAGAGTAACAAGATAAGCAAATAGACGTCAAAGATCAACTCAATTGGAGACAAAGAATATGGCCAGTGTTAGCTTTGCAAAAGTCAGAGATGATTGGAGGGCAGAGGTATAAGTGATTAAACTGGGTCAGACTTTAGGTAAAGGAGGTTAAGCCAGGAAATAGATATATGAGTGTTTTGTATTCCAGGCCGGTATAAATATAAGCAGAATTAATCTGAGTCAGTAACACTGTCTAGTACAGCCGCTATTCTTGCTACAATTGACCTCATCTTTCTGGGGATATTCTTACGGTTCAAACACAACTAAGTGGCTTGGATGGTATTCTTTCTGCCAAGCAACTCTTTCCATATAATCAGAAGTGCAACACTCAAAGTTTTGAGGATATAGTTCATGCAAAAAAAATTGAGTTCAATAACTTTCAGAGTTAAAGATAGAAATTTTTAATGGTCACTTTAAATTCTCAACAGGTCTTTGTTATTCAGTGTTGTCGTGTTGTCCCGGTCAGTGAGTCTATTCAAACCTTAGTGAGGTGCACGTGATGTCGTTCCTCTAGACGCGCTTAACACTTAACCTGGGGCTGAACTTGGCCAACCTAGGAATGCACCTCTCAGGCTCTTCCTACCTTTGTTCAACAACAACAACAACAACAGCCGATATCTTACCATTGTTTGACAACGAATCTCCCATAGCTTCATATAATTCGTGTCAAAAATCTTCCAGTATCGATTAGGACTGGCGTCTGATATAGCCATGGCTTCCCAATCTTATCATGAGCCAGACCCGCTGGATGTCTTGCAGAATATGGTTAACGATGTCGTAAGTATCACCTCTATCCTTATGATGACTCGAACATACATCTGACGCTTCATTTTAGCTGGTACATACTGGCAAGGCTCTGAGGGCCTCCCGTAAGGATGCTCAAGGCAACCCGCACCCTACTCAAACAACACTCAAGTCCAAGTTGCCGGAGGCCATTGATGGTTTCCGAGAGGCCTTACACAAGCTGGAATGGGATATTGTAAGCCACTTTCGACAACATCCCGGCACTTCAAGTCTCACACTATCTTAGATTGATTCCAAATCTGTTCTTATGCGTGATCTCAAGCGCCTACAAGAACAGAAGCAGCAGCAGCAGCAGCAGACCCAACCGATTCAACAAAGTCAACCTGCTCCTGTATCTCAACCCCCACAACCTCAACCCATTGAATCTCAGTCCAAGTCTCCCATGGTCATCGACCTTGAATCATCACCTCCCCCTCCCCCTCAGGATCAGCATATGACAGAAATCAAGACCAACAAACCTGTCGCCCCTTTTCCTGACATGGGCATGGGGCTCCCCGATATCGGGCAACCTATCAGTGTATCGAATAACGAGGCCAGTTCATATGCAATTTCAACTGCTGCCCCCGAACAACCCACTACCAAGACAATCACTCCTCCTGCCACCGCTCCGATGGCTCCTATGCCAGTCATGGAGCAAAAGCCTATGGACAGCCAAAACAATGACGTGACGGACCTCACTGGCGATACACCCCATTCGGACCTCAATTTTACAAATATGCAGTTCACGTTAGCCCCAACAAACAACGACTCCCAAAATCCCTCTAATTCTCAGGAACCCTCATTTGACCTTGCCACTTTTGCTCCTCCAGAGGGTAATGAAGATATACTAGGTCTGGACGACATCCTGCCCACCAACAACACTTCCCAGACCAATGGCATGTCGCAACTACCTGTTGACTCTACTGAGAACGTACCCAAGCAAGACATGCCTATGAACACAGACAATCAGGGAGCATCACAGGATATGTCGACCGATAATTTTGACTCAGTATTTGATGATGAGATCTTTGGTGGTCTCGGCACAGGTGGCGGACTCGCCGATGGAACTGACGACGTTACTTTTGAATCCCTTATGAACGACCGCGATGACGACAACCTAAATTATATGCAAGGAGGCGAATTTGATGATAACTTTCTCCTCGACGCCATGTAACGACGCTGTTGCACACAAAGCCACGCCGCACTAGAGATTTGTCTGAAGCTTCATCAGGCTCGATGTTTTAGGTGGGCATATGGTTGTTGCATCCAACCTCCACAAAACTGAGACCTTGCCTGAGGATTCTCGTCACTCAATTGTCCGGTCCTCCGTTAGGAGCTATGCCAAGACGACTCTGTCTTGGCCAAATTAAAACGAACTAGGCAAAGTTGGGCTGGTCCTTTAGACTGTTGGCTGGCACTCAACTCTGTCGTAGTGCAGCTTGGCTCGCCGTTGGCCATGTTGTTGGACCATGACGATCAATGTCAACGGTAATACTTGATAGATTGCATATTTGAGAGGCTTGGCAACCTATTTTTTTTCTTCTCTTTTTTTCCTGGAGTTATATCATGGTGCAGAATGTAAGAATAGACACGGACAGGTGTTTGGTGTTGGGTCAACCTTACAAGGGTATCATCGAGTTAAAATGTTGGTTAGGAAGGATTTCTACAGGAATGGTGCTAAGTACCAAGGATATCATGTTTTATGTACACAACAAATCAAGAAGCTTTCGCTAAATGGACAGGAGCTGAGAAAAATACACAACTCGTCAAGAGCCTTTCCTCCTCTTCTATCTAGCAACACATTCGCCATGCACAATGACTAAAAACAGATAAAGAAAACAGCACGGTCGCTGGCGCATGACAAAGAAAACTAGGACAAAGAAAACGTTTATCATCATGATTCATCTTGGGTGCTTTCACACCATTGGGTTGGGTCCCGTGAGACCGAGACCATGAGGCCCGTTCTTGCGCTTGGGTCATGTGGTCATCGCGGCAGCGCGAGCCTCAAGTTCGCGACGTTTCGCAAGCAAGCTTTTGAAAGCGCCAATGCAGCGAACAAGAGCGTCTTCATCGTGAGCGCAGAAACGATAGCTCTTCTCTTCAGTAATAACCTGCAGGCAATGCTTCTTGCTCTTGCTAAGAGGATCCAGATCAACAACGTTGACGACGGCGGAGAGTGGTAGAATCCACCGAGCTGTATATTCGGACTCGTCCTTGTAGAGAATGAGGTTACGTGGGCGAAGAACTGCCCACATATCTTTCCACTGGCGCATGCCGCGTCGGTGACGCAAGAGGTAGAGCCGGCCTTGCCATATGACGCGGTCGGGATCTTGCTCAATATTGGACACGCTCGTTTGGCTAGCAGATCGGATACCTTGACCTGGTGGACGAACCGCTGGAGGTAGATTGCCAGGCGATTGAACAGCCAAGCTATCGTAGGATGAATCCTGGGGACGGAAAGCTTCGTTATCGGAAAGGTCGGAGTGCGATGCGAATTCCGCACCCGATAGTCCCGAAGACTCTAATATCGACGATCTTCTTCTACCCCCCGCCGAGGTTACATATCTGGGAGCAGACGATGCCATTGGTTCCGGAGAGCTGGAAAGGAAGCGCTCATGCTCGTTTGATGCATTGTTGTTGATTGCGACCGGCTTGATGCCACTATTGGGTTGTTGAGAGGCACGGGGGCTAGCAAGGAACATTTCGTCCTCCTCTTGGTCGATGCGCGCATCCTTGCGTATCAACTCCATCCATTCCCGAGCATCCTCGGCGGAGTTCGCTTGAAAGTGGTAGTTGCGAGATGGGGAAAAGAGGCCAAAAACATTCTCGCGCTTGTGCTTGGGGTCCTTCAATTCGGCGACAGCTGTAAGCTCGGACAAGTAAATCTGATGTCGCAGTTGAGACTCGCTTTCGTTCTTGTATAAAGAGAGGGTGTTGGGTCGCAGGACAAGGTAAACAGGTTTCCATTTCTAGAAAGGGAGTTAGCACGCGAAGCCTGTAGTATTACGCTTGGCAAGAGGAAAAGTGGCGGCGAGTACTGACCTTTGTCTTTTGAGTGCGCTTCTGAACGTAGCCGCTCTTCAAAACGCGATCAAAATCAAAACAACCGTCATTGTTGACGGGGGAAAAGGCAGCTTCAAGGTGAGATTGGCTGCGAGGGCGAGCGGAAATGTCGAGTTTGGTATCAGGGGCAGAGGTCTGGGTCTGCTGCGCGGCCCCTTCAACAAGAGTCCCGGCCATTGTTTACTATGTTTCGGCGGATGCTATTGAATTCGAGAATGATGATGGTGGTGATGTCACGAACATTGACGGTTCGTGAAGAAGGGGTAGCGTTCGATTCGAAGGATTGCGCAGCAATAAATTAATTAGAATATTCGGCTGGTATAAACGTCCGGAAATCGATGGGAGACCAAAGGTAAAGTCTCCGCTGTAGAACTCAAGAAGAACGATGGGCCTCAGGATTATCGAAAGGCTGGTGTTACAAGCAGGGGTTGAAAACCAGGATACAATGCTTGTTGGGGAGTAGAAGGTTGTGGAAGTCGAGACGATGAGTTTGCGGGCGTGGAACGTGATCCTGATACGGAGTTTAGGTGGTGAGACTTGAGGAGATGAGTCTGGAACAGGTGGTGGTGGTGGTTGTCGTGTTAGATTGGATATTGTTGATTGTTGTGATGAATTGCCGTAGTATTTAGGTACAGTATGTACGCACGCACGTAAAGAATGACAAAGAGAAGAAAGACAGAGGGAGAGATGAAGAGAATTATGAAAGAGTATGACAGTAACGGAACGAATAACAAGGTTTGAATGACGATTGAATGGTATTTGCGGCTTTTGAAAGGACGGCGAGAGAAAGGAGAAGAAAGGGTGTTTTGATCGGCAATGATGATTGTCGCAGAGTCAAGAGGGGGACGGAATACAGCACTAGAGCACTAAGGCAAAGCTAAGCAATAAGCCAAGTCGCAGATCTGCAGGCCCTGTACTTTTTCGGTACAAGGCGCAACAAGCGAAACTGCCGCTAAATTGCAGTGACGGCTCAAGTATTTCTAGCTCAGTGCCAAGTATCGGGTGTCATGCATGGTAGGTTTGCCCGCAGGGCGTTTCAGGCGTCTTGAAGAAGCGATGTTGTCGAATCAGTTGATGTTTCTTTGAGATGCACCGCTCGCAGACAAAACAATGCGGCGTTAAGAGTATTTACTATGAATATAACTTATAAAAGAGTTTATAAATAAGGCGGTCAAACAAAAGTAACATGTTATCCTTCACCTGTGGAGGTGTGCTGGTATACTTTAAGCTTGAAAACGGACACCTCCAACAGTCAATCAACTCCTTTTCGCATTCGGAATTGAACTTGAACCAAGGAATGAAAGAGGGGTTCACTCTGATTAAGGTTCTTTTACCTGTTGATCCCTCTACCACTCAGAACGGGATTACATCAGGTGGCGGAATCATCATTCGTGGCCGAGACCCTTAAACAGATACAGTAATAAACGCCTCGTTAGTTGAGTCTTACGTATCGCCTGACGTTACCACCCTCCATTATCAACAGCAGGCAGAGATTAACTATTTATGAAAGATGACAGTGGGCAGTGATTAATCAATTCCGGCTGTGCAAACAACTTAGGCAGCTGAGTTAACATGTCTGTCCGCATATTCTGCAGCCGAAAACGAGCACGAAAGTGACTTATTCCTATTCTGTGACTGAATCTGACGATTTCAGCTCTCAAAGCTTTTTGTTGGGAGGGAGGGAGTTTCTACGTTACTCTTTTTTCGTGTCATGCGTCCATCAATCAGCCAGCATATGCAGCGTTTGATAGCCAAGAACTGTCATCTCGATTGGTGACAAACTGCTCTAAACTGACTTGATATAAATAAAATAATAAAGGCCCCGCCCGGTCAGGCCAAGCCTCGTGGTGTCAGAAGACTTAGGACCTAAAATTAGGGGATAAAATAAACTAATCAAAGAGCCTGCTAAGTGTATCCTAAACTTACCTAAGTATTTTTATCACTTAAGATTGAGGTCCTAAGTTTTTTGCCATCCCCTAGGCCAAGACCACCTGGTCAATCGCTTAATCTGATACAGAGCGCTTCGACAAGAGTCCATAATGTGAGACGATGCCATGCCGTGTTATGTTATAATAATGCCCAGCGGCTAAGATATCGAGATTCAGAGCGTTTCATGCTACGACAAGGCTCCCTCCCTGTTTCGCTACGAGCCGAATAGACGCTTGCTGGTGGAGATTTATAATGGGGAGGTTCATGACGACGAAACACTCGTTGAACGTGCTATTAATTAATTCAATGCTGTCAAGCGTAACCAACATATGAATGTGACATAATGGATTGGCAATCAAATTCAAGTGCTCCTCTTAATAATAAAGGCAGATGTTTGTACTTGTGTTGATACCGTCGTGATTTATAGTCGATGACTCTTTTTCTAACATTGAGTCACCGGCGAATGCAACCACGCTCAATCCTTGCTGAATTTGTTTAGCTCATGGAATGAGAATTCTCAGCTCTTCTCACGAAAACAAACCCTTTGGGTCTATCCTGATTATAAGTAGCCAACATGAAGCCATTTAATCATTCTCGGTACGGCAATATCTCAAGCGACCCAAGATAGCACAACATTAACACATCCCTCACTGATCATCACCAATACCGTCTGCGGCTGTTCAGCTTTACGCAATCCATTCACCCTCTCCATTTACCATGTCTTCGCACGAGCAACACACCATTCCCACAGATACCGAGCAAGGAATTCGTTCTAAAGTTGAGCAAGTCCTCAAAGGAACTCCTTTTACTGCCTCAAACCTCCGGAAGCTCAGTGGTGGTACTGCCAACTTTATGTACCATGCCACTCTCGAGAAGCCATCAACTAAAGACAAATACCAAAATGGTGTCGTGATCAAGCAAGGCGAGGGCTACGTCGCTCTTCATCCCGCATTCAAGATTGCGACTTCTCGATGTGTAGGTTCGATATTCAGAGAATTGACCAGTAAACTGACATGTACAGGCCGTCGAGTATGAGTCTCTTGTTCATCTCGCTGAGCTTCCTCCAACAGAAACACCATCGTGCAAAATATCAACCCCAGAGACATATTACTTCAACCGTGATACTAATACCCAAGTTCAAGAGTATCTCCCAGGGGCTCTCAGTCTAAAAGACTATGCCCTCAAATACTACGCTGCCCCCACATCCCCGACTCTGAAGGAACAATGCAGCCAACTCGGGCAGGGTCTTGGATCTTGGCTTCGTGCGTTTCACGGCTGGAGCCAAGAACCTAAGCAAGCAGCCCTACGAGAGACGTTTGCGGGTAACAAGGAGATGCAGGGTCTCAAGAACATGATCAATTACAGTCAGTTGCTGCAGATGGTGGATCGACACCCTGAGATCCTTGGCGATGCAAGGGACGTTTTGCAGGGTGTCAGTGACTTGGCTGCTGGGGAACTTG
Source organism: Fusarium algeriense (assembly GCA_002982035.1). Classification (NCBI taxonomy): domain Eukaryota; kingdom Fungi; phylum Ascomycota; class Sordariomycetes; order Hypocreales; family Nectriaceae; genus Fusarium; species Fusarium algeriense. The sequence continues at coordinate 44,643 of PVPY01001192.1, read as the reverse complement.
CGGATGAATCAGCTTTGCATCCCATTCATGGTGATTTTTGGACTGGAAAGTGAGTCTTCGTATTATGGACCGCTTATCAAGGGACTACAATCAGCTGACTACGAACAGTATCTTACTTCCTGACACTTCTCTGTTGGAAGGCACTCAGACTCCTATTCGTGTTATCGACTGGGAGATGGTTCAAATTGGTGTGCGGCCACTAGATCTCGGTCAAGTCATTGCCGAATTGTGGCTGCTCAAGCTATATAAGGACATTGCTGCAGGCGAGTGGCTCATCCAGGCATTCGCTGATGGCTACGATGCTGTAGATGATGACTTTTCTTACCGCACAGTTATCCATGTTGGTGTTCACTTGATCTGCTTTGGATCTCAGACGCCAGGATGGGGTAATGTTGAGCAACAGAAGGACGTGGTCAGAATAGGTAAGGAGATCATAGTCAAAGCCTGGGGTGGGGATCGAGGCTACTTTGATGGACATATCCTTGGTAACCTGTTCAGATCCTAATAGCTTCTATAAACCTGAGGAAGTTATTTGAACTATAAAATCAATAGGCGACGAGCTTAAAGTTCAAGAGTCCGAAAATAATTTTCAAATGAACAAACAATTAATATTACGATATAATGAAGTTTCTCTTTATGCTTGAAGTTAATTACAATTATTCATGTTTACACTTGTTTTTTTTCTGCTGTATACTTGTCCATCATGACTATGGACTGAGGTGGTCGGTTGGAGGCGGCGAAAATTTCAACTTTTCACATTACTCAAAACCATCGCACATTTACTGCCCAACTCAGTCATCAGCTCACATAAACGTAATTCTAGACATCCAAAGCAATCTCATCACCCACGAGAGACTTTACACCCAAGAAAAAGCGAAGCCTGCCTTCATCTTCACCACACGAAAAATCTCGTCGGTGTCTACCCTATATAAGCAACCGAAAACCCATCTCTGAATCTATTGCCATATTCGCAGCCGCATTCAACTAAAATGCCTGCCTCGGACACCAGCCGGCCTTGCAAGCGATGCAAGGACGAAAACGCTCCCTTACTTCTACGGACGGACCCTACATGTCGGTGAGTTATCACTATTCTCCCGTAAAAACTCCTGTTTTGCCCCCTCATGCTAATGTGACTCAGTGATTGCTATATTCAATACGTCGCCTATAAGCTCAACAAGCGTCTGGGAGCTCTGCACAAAGACACTCGCTCTTCAAAGAAGCTTACTACTCGGAGGTACTTGGCTGGCTTGTCCTTTGGGCCCTCATCTAGCGTCCTGGCTCAGTTGCTCAGTGAGCAGTCTCGCCACCACTCAGAGAACAAGGCATCTTCACCATTCGAGCCTGTCATTGTCCATATTGACACGGAGCTGTCACAGTCCGAAGGAGAATCACCTGCTAAGAAGCTCCTGGATGAGTATAGTCGTGTGTTGCCTCATGCTACATTCGAGTGCGTTCCTCTCAAGGATGTACTATCCGTGAAGAGCATTGACTGGTCAACTCTGCCCCTTGACGCTGGTACACCAGATGAAGATCCAAATGCGCGCCTCCAGCGGCTATTCGATGCCTTACCAACATTGACTTCTCGAACCGATGTTCTCCGCCAGCTTATCCGTCATCTTCTTCTCCAGAAGGCTCAAGATCATTCATGCTCAGCGCTTCTACTTGGCCACAGCACAACAGCACTCGCCGCGTTAACGCTCTCCGAGGTTGCCAATGGGAGAGGTTTCGCAGTTCCAGTACAGGTTGCGGACGGCGTGACAACCGTATGCACTTACGAGGCAGTCAAGGGTGCCGCCGCCCAGGAGACTAGTCGGCTCGAGTTCCCGGTGTACTACCCCCTGCGCGAGATCTTTCGCAACGAGCTCGTTCAGTACATTGATCTTGTCCCCTCACTGAAGGAAGTTGTCCCTGTCGATCAATCAGGCGCCAAGGCCGGAAACAATGTCGTCTCACACAAAGACTTGAGTATCGAGGAGGTCATGACACGGTACTTTGACAGTGTAGAGGAGGGCTACGCTGGAATTGTTGCCAACGTAGTGCGCACAACGACAAAGCTCGACCGAGTTCCAGGCAAGAGCTTCTGCGGAAGCTGCGGAATGTCACTTGATGCCGAGGGAGATTCGCGATGGGCCGGAGAGATAGGCGATGATGCCGGGGACGGGCCGGGGGCAGCCGGTGCAGGCCGGCTATGCTATGGCTGCAAGCGGTCAATTCACGGATAGAGTATCATTTTACCTTAAAATGTGAACATTCATATTGATGTATTCTGATATAACACAGTATCTATCGTGACTGAAAACTCCTCAAATGCGCCGCACCACTTTTGATTGCCAAACCCATGACCCAGGCGGTGTCAAATGCTCCTGTTGTCCTGCTAGATAATCATATAAATGAGGACTTGAAATATTTCCATCTTTCTCTTTTCATATACAAGAGCAGTCTTGCTCATAGATCAATGTTCGCTAATCATTCTACCACACGTTTATTGACCTCTGCTATTCGTTTCATCATCTTTAAGTCGCCACCTCCAGTCTTCCGGGTAGAATGCGATCCTCAATCTTGCGAACCAGCTTATTGGTCTGCTCAGCTAAGCTCAGAGTGAGAATGGTGTGGGGTAGAATCCGGGCAAGATGAGGGAAGAATCCCTTGTACAGAGCGAATAGACCCTCGGAACGGATGGTTTTGGAGAGACAATCGGCGACGCTGCTGTAAAGATTGCCGTTCTGGTTGTACATACGGGACATGATAGTGTCTAAAACATAAGAATCAGTCGCTAAACTTAGCATTAGTTCAGGTACAAGACTTACCAGGAGGATGCATCACGCAACAGACAACGAAGCCACTGATAGCACTGGAAGCCAAGTGCAGACCGGGGCCCTCTTCCATACCAAAATGACGAACCAGACGACGCTTTGCAAAGAAGTAAGTGGGAAGCTGAACAGAGCTGCCAAAAGCAGTTCTGATCATAGCAGCCTGAACACCACGGTAGAGACCACTGATGCCCTCAGTTCCATAGATAGACTTGAAGCCGTGCCATGCGCCCCGGTAGTGATGCTGTGTGCCAACTGGCCGGAACGCCGAGAAACTCTGTAACCGGGTCTTCACAAGGAAGAAAGGACTTCCAGCGGCGGCGCCGATGACGCCCGAGGCTGCACCGCAGAACATATTGATACCCAAATTTTGGGCTTTTCCGTCCTTGAGGAAGGAGCTCGCAAGCGCATTGCGCATAGGATCGTAGAAGCCGAGACGGCAGCCATTGAGAAGAACTTGGTAAATGTAGGCGGCACCGATTCCGCGGTAGATATTACGAACACCTTCGTTGCGTACAATGACGCTCACACCGTGGATCGGTCCTCTGTAATGGTGAGGTTGGTGGCCCTTGTTTTGAAGCTCGCCTTGCAACTGCATGCTATACGATAATGGAGTCAGCATTCTGTTGGGACAAGATCGCGAGGTGTCAAAGACCTAGAACATACCGAATTTTGACCGTCTCAAACGGATGTGTCGCAGTAACTGCACCGCAGGCGGCGATGCCGCCAGCAATGAAGGCGCTATACACAAAGTCAGCACAAGAAGTCGGGCGCGAACAAAACCTCCGTAAATTTGGAGGATCGATCAATAAGCAGCAATAATAAGAAAGCTTACCCAACAGTGGTCGACATAACCCCGAGCTCTCCAAACGCGAGGAGGCGGCCGATAATTGCTAGAGAAGGACCTAAAGAGAGATTGAGTTAGGGAACGGGATCCCTATAGGGGGGCGGAGAGCTCGGGAAGAGAGCTTGTCTCTTCAATCGGCGAACCGAAGAAAGTCAGTTAATGGAGAAGCAAGAAAGGTGTTTGAGTAATGTTCAAGAAGATTTGGGAGCGTGGAAAAGAAGGGTTTCACACCCGTCGCCGTCACCAGCGGCTTCGGACCCTATGGCAGCGCGAGAAATTGTCAGCGCTGAGGTACCACTTACAGCGCAATTACACTAAAAAGGTACAAGTTTTCTACGTAATGAACTTGGGAAACATGGAACCTTCGTATGGGGCTTAAGATATATAAATAATGGGTACTACTATTTAATTCGAAGGTGTAGATTACATCTTCTGTCAGCGGCTGACAAAGTTGACAAGCCGACTTCTAACAAGGTCGATGAAACTTGAGATCGCTTCTGAGGGTAGTTCCGGACCTGCACTATCCGTATAGTACCTCACACGAGCACATCCATGCCCTCTTCGCCGTCTGATACTATTTTATTCTTTTTTGCGCTGGATGCATTTCATATGCCGAAGTCGGCGGTCACTTTTCGCGGGGAGGGCTGCAAGTCCTTGCCTCAAGGCCGCTGGACCGCTGTGCATCCCCTGGAAATGGAGGAGGACGATGGGATCTGATTTGTCGGAATAGTCATTTGCTGCTATGACGCTAGGGCTAAAGGGAAAGACAGGGCAGTTAGCTGCTGGGTCAGCGATTCTGGCGCTCTGAGCGGCTTGTTACGGCTTGGGCGTTTGTATGCCGTCTCCGATTTGAATTATACCGAGGGGATGAGTTTCGGCATTATTGGTTTTATATACGCGTGGAGATATAACCACAGGAATCATATGTCCGGACTGAAGACTCCCTGATTAACGGTAGCAATTGTCAAAGGTACGGCCTAGATAATCCAGTTACAGAGCCTGTCTTACTGGATGAGAGGAAAATGGCCTGGTTCAAGCCCAAGTCCATGGAGGGCAGCATTTTGGGGTACGTACCTCGTGGCTCATGCGGCACCCCGCAAAACTACACCCCTCCAGCTCAGGGAGCTCCATGACAAAAGATTCCTATCGTCAAAACATGTTTAAAGTCGAGTATTCGAGATAACAGTATCAACAAACCCATCCTCTACCACGACTTGGCACCCAATATTATACGCTCCAATTAATTAAAACACTCCCGCGACCAGATTGAACAGGTTGTATACTGCCTGCGACTGCTTGCGACTCATACAATCAACCATCTCTTTCAACACGCGCGTGGGCTTTGCCCCAGGGCTGCCACGGTAACTTCTTTGACATTACTCCCGCCCTGAGCCATTGCCTCACTTCTCTGTCTACCATGGCTTCAACACCAATGGATATCGATAGGTTAAATACTCCAAATGGCGCGTCGCTTAATATTCACCGTACCATTGGCACCACCGCCTCTGTCTCCAATCTCTCCGATGTCATAGGCAGCTTTCGCCCAACCAAGGTACGAAACACACAACAATTCCAGTACGCTTCATATTTGGACTGACTCGTTCCTCACTGTGTGTAGCTTTTCCGACGCGACGATATCAAGGACAATCGCCCGCAGCCTCATGTGCTATCCCTCGATTACGATGACGAAGGCCAACTCGTCATGGCCTCAGCAAGCGATGAGACGATACAAATCTACCACGTCAAAGAAGGCAGACATGATAAGAGCTTAGTCAGTAAAAAATATGGCGTGAAACTGGCCAAATTTACGCACACGGCTTCGAGTATCATCTACGCCAGCACAAAACAAAACGGTAGCTCATAGCATGCTGTAAATTGAGTTCAATGTCGACTGACTTTATTCCTAGACGCTATTCGATATCTCGCCACGCATGACAATTCATTCATCAGGTACTTTGATGGTCACGAGGGACCTGTGACTTCACTGGCTGTTCACCCTGGGAGCGACAACTTCATCTCATGCTCACAAGACAACACCGTGCGCTTCTGGGACACACAAACGAAGAATTATCAAGGACAACTATTTCTCCGATCACCATACCTTGCCGCATACGACCCGTCTGGAACTGTGTTTGCCGTAGCCTGCACCAGCAGCGGCACGGTATTACTCTACGATGCTCGAAATTATGACAAGGCTCCTTTTGCAACGGTTGATATTGTAGAACAGTGTAGGAAGGTAGACTCACAATGCCTCAACAAGGGATGGACAAAACTCGAATTCTCCAACGATGGAAAGTCGTTGCTTGTCGGAACTCGTGGCAATGGTCACTTCTTGCTCGACGCCTTCGAGGGAACCCTGAAAGCATATCTTCACAAACCAAACGGCGGAACTCGACGATTGGCCGTAGGAGAAACGGTATCAGCTGGTAGCGCACCTTCAGATTCGTCAAACGTAGAGAGCAGCGGCGAGTGCTGTTTTGCTCCTGATGGTCGTTATGTTCTGAGTGGCTCCAAGAAAGACGTCCTAGTGTGGGATACCATGGCGGCTCCCAATGATAACAAAGTACTGGAACCCAGCTGGACACTGCCTGATAAGAGAGAGGCAGCTGTTCTAGCCTTCAACCCTCGGTACAACTTTTTCGCTACGGCCGATCAGGAATTGTTGTTCTGGCTACCTGATCCACATGCCTGAGCCAATGCAAAGGAAAGGATGTAGGCTGGATCATCACTCATACTCAGAATGGTTGGAATAGAATAATAGATACCCTTGCATTACGGTATGTCAACAAAATGTCCCCGATAGCGACTGAAACAGAATTAAGGAGAGTTACAATTGATTGCAATTGTAATAACGTCACAAACTTGGAAAACCCTTTATGATCAAGGCCGGAGAAAGAAAAGAATTAAGGCGATAGTAGAATGCTATAAGATATCTTGATACTATTCGCGGGCGATTAGTCTCGAAACCATGTCTTCACAGACTTCCACATTTGCCAATTTGGGGCATGCACCATGCTCTATCAAAACCTGGCCGATATCCCCCCGCCCCTTTCTGGCGTAGTACCACAACGGTGTATGCCCATCGATGACCTTGTTGAAGTGGCTGATCTTCTTGCAGACAAGCCTGGCTATGTCAACTTCTGTCTTTGCATACAATGAATTGCTCAGTGATGCTGTCAAGTTCATAATGGGAAGCGCTTCGCCCTGTGCTTGCGAAAGGTCACCCTCTGGCATTGGGTCAAGGTCCGCTTCAGCTCCTGCTTCCAGTAGCATTTTGACAACTTCGTGGTTCTCATTTCGCTTGAGTGCATCCGCCAGCAACAATCTCTTCTGGCCTGTCTCGCTATTGATCGGATTTGGTGAGGCACCTGATTTCAAAAGAAGCTGAACAGCTTCGAGGTATCGTTTGTTTATAGCAAACAGTAGGGGGCTGACGTTTTTGATCGTATTTGCGTAGATATCTGCGTTGGCCTGTTGGATGAGGTACCGGATAGTGCCGATGTGATTGTGACAAGTATCCGTGGCATTCAGAGTACCTTTGCTCTTGGGTATGTTGAGTTCTTTGCTCCAGTCGCGGTCATCCATTGGTCCCCAGGAAACAAGATGGCATAACGCTGTTTCGTCGGTATTGTGTGTGACATTGACGTCAGCTCCCCTATTGATGAGCAGTTTGGCCTGGCGCGCTAGTTAGCATTGTCATATGTCTTCTCATAGAATTCCTCCAAGGCTTTCGATTCGACGATCGGCCGTGACACTTACCACATCTTCATTCAGTGCATACGCCAAAGGAGGTAACCTCTTCCCGTCCGGCGCATTTGGCTTGAAACCCTTATCTAACAGCAATGTGGCGATTGCTGTGTTTCCACGAAGGCATGCCAGGTGCAAAAGGCCGCTTCGGCTTCCCCAGTGCAAATACCCGTAATCTGGGCCTGAAGGACCCATCCTTCTGACGGTTTTATACCGTAAGATGTAGAGATTGTCATTTCTGAAGGGGTGGTTGATACTGTTTTCGACATTTGTGCCGGTCCGTTCGAGAGCTTCCAATGAGCGTTTTGCTGCATCGAGGACACCAAACCAACTTGCCCACTGAAGAGCTAAGGGTTGTTGGTCATCGCATTTGAGTGAGTCTTTGGCATCCTTATCGTATAGACGGGGAAGAACAATCGCTTTGAGACTTTGGCAGGTCAATGCCAAATGAAGTAGGTTCTTGTAAGGTTCGTTGAGCAAGGAGATTTCGTCTGTTATGAGATGCATGATCTCAACCGGCATAGCTATAGTCTACAAGTATAAAATGTTAGGAGTAAATTCGAATGGGATAGTTTCAGTGAAGTCATTCTTACCTCTTTAGTATATGTCATGATCATAGTCCATTATAACAATGTCACTTGGGGGCATGATTTGGTCCCATTATTCTTTGGAACAAGCATGACTTACTTACCATTGAGATGCGCCATCGTCGTCTCACTAGGCTGGCCCATTTTGGCTTGATGGGACTAAATGTGAATAATTGTGTTGAATGAGAAAATGAAGTAATATATACTGTTGTGTGGAGGTTGACTTTTTGATGACCAAAGGTGTGAAGAGCATAGACTAAACGCCAAGGCGTTGGTTGAGGTGCCAGGTCAAGGCAAACAACCTATTGGCGGTGGTCAGTGCCTGCCTTCTGCCTACGGCTGCCTTATAACAATTCATGATTTCCCCAATGCATGCTTTTCTGTCGAAGGCTATACTCTGAAGTCTTCGTGATGTAGCTTTATAATTTGTTCTATTGCTAGATACTTACGTTAGTCAATGTGGGATATATGAGTAAACATAAATTCCCTTGTTTCGTGTGCCTTTTCGTCTCTGCATGACTGCACCGATACTTGCTTTCAATAGGTGATTATTGAATCCTAGAACGGTGAAAATTGAATACATCGGGACAATGATTACTAAAAAGTCTATGCCATCCATAATTGTGATTCAGGTTTCCTGGGAAATGAGAAGTTTACAAGCCTAAATATTGGAGAAGCTACCCTGAGGTAGGTACTGAGATATGCTTAAGGGACGCTCCAATCGAAGGGCAAAACAATCACTATTAACCGTATATCCCATGTTTCTATCAAGAATCGGAGAATAAGTTCACATTCACATGGACGTCCTACTAACCTTGCTAATCGACATCATACTCAAAAACAAAGTACTGATTTGATATCTGACAAAACCAGCCTGGATTGAATTGCTGTAAGCGCAACATTATGTGTCTATCATAGATAGATAGTCAACATGACTAGAAGTCAGATATAAATGCCACCTCCTACATTACGTGCGGACTTTCAAGGTCAAGTTGTAAATAGAATTCAAGGGTCATCCTGTGGTGTGTGGCGCTCAGCCTCCCCTCATTAAGCCCCACCATATGAATATCCCACCCTCTCAATCCAACCTCATTCAACTCTCCACATCAAGACAGCGAACGACATTACCTCTACAAGCGTCCAGCTGGACCTCCTATCAACCACTTACAAACACATGCCCAAGAAAATTTATCAGAATCTCTTCTTTTATAAATCGAGGTTGGATACAGCTGCACAGTCGATCATTTCCGAGCTGCAATAGGCCAGCACACGACATCATCTTCAGCATCCCGACAAACGATATAATTCAAATCTCGACAACATGGTGTATCTTAAGACCAGCCAGGAATGGCTCGACCAGTCCATGGCTCTCCTAGAAGCCCGTCCCGCCACCGTACGTCCATGCGCCGACCACTCAACTCCAAGCTAACCACACCACCATAGACCCTCATCACCACAACGTACAAGCTCAAGCCTGGCCCTACACGACCCGATGCAGATGGCGACACACCCGTGTCCAAGCCCCCGCGCGGCGCTCTCGTCCTCAAGGCCTACGACCCTATTAGCGGCGCGACAATCAAGTACCGTACTACGAAGGCGCAGGAGGTAACTCGGCTGATACATGCTTCGCTTGGCCGGCTTGGAAGGAGCATGGCTGCTGTACCGGATGTACCTGAGGTGACAATGGCAGATGGTGATGGCGCGACGCCTGCGGAGGAGTTACAGGCTGCTACACCGACACCGACACCGACACCGCAGGCGGCACAAGGGAGTGGTGGTGGTGGAAAGAAGAAGAAGAAGGGCAAGAAATAAAATATCTGAGCTTTGGGAGTTTTTGCGGGGTGTTCGCAGGTTCAATTGGTATCCGTGGAGATGAGGACTGATGATCATGAAGAGAAACTTGTAGCAAATATGATTTTACAAGAAACACCATTGGCAAACGCGGAGCACTGGTCTTGAGAGGCATCACTTCCAAGACAATCAAATTTTACAATCAACTTTTCTTCAAAGCAAGCAGCAAGTTGGCAAGACCGCCAAGATTATTCTCGATAGCTTCAACCTTCTAAGAAGGGTTCGAAAAGAGCAGAGACTGAGGGTCACATTCAAAGGCAAGAGAGGATATGCTAATCTAATCAATTCATCTCTATCTAGGAGAGTGGTAAAGTAATATCGTCATCCATAAATACGATTAAGCCGTCAATGCTATTTTCATCCACCCAGAGTCCAGATCCCCTAACGCCGTGTCCATCCGTGCAAATCCAGCTTCGGATCCAAAGTATAATCGCGACCTTGCCAACCGTAGTATTAACCAAGCATCGCCGCCCCGAGGCCCATCTCAAATGTACAAAGAAGTAAAACAGGGTATATGTTCACATGTGCGCGTGCCAATGAGCAACTGCCCAGGCCAAAGGAAAGAAACAGCGAGACGAGACGTTTAGAAATCCTCGTCGAAGGTGAAGTCACCGCCATTCTCACCCTTGGGGGACTCGTCCTCCTCAGTCTTCTTAGTGGCGCTGTGGAGGACACCGGCCTTCTGATAGTCGGCAACACGCTTCTCGAAGAAGTTGGTCTTGCCACCAAGAGAAATGTTCTCCATGAAGTCGAAGGGGTTGGTGGCCTTGTAAACCTTCTCATTGCCGAGAGCGACAAGAAGACGGTCAGCGACGAACTCGATGTACTGCTTCATGAGGTCAGAGTTCATGCCGAGAAGGGCACAAGGGAGAGCCTCAGTCAGGAACTCCTGCTCGATGGTGACGGCATCAGTAATGATGTCCTGGATCATCTGCTTGCTGGCACGACCCTTGAGGTGAGAGTGGAGGAGACAGGCAAAGTCAGTGTGAAGACCCTCATCGCGAGAGATGAGCTCGTTGGAGAAGGTCAGGCCGGGCATGAGACCACGCTTCTTGAGCCAGAAGATAGAAGCAAAGGCACCGCTGAAGAAGATGCCTTCAACAGCAGCGAAGGCAACGAGACGCTGTGCAAACGAAGAGTCCTTGTCCTGGATCCATCGGATGGCCCAGTCGGCCTTCTTTCGGATGCAAGGAATGGTCTCAATGGCGTTGAAGAGGTAGGTTCGCTGGGCAGGCTCCTTGATGTAGGTGTCAATGAGTTGGGAGTAAGTCTCTGAGTGGATGTTCTCCATCATGATCTGGAAACCGTAGAAGCAGCGAGCCTCAGGGATCTGGACCTCGCCACTGAATCGCTCAACGAGGTTCTCGTTGACGATACCATCAGAGGCAGCGAAGAAGGCAAGGATGTGAGAGATGAAGAACTGCTCATCGGCAGTCAGGCGGTTGTTCCAGTCGTGGAGATCCTTGGAGAGATCAATCTCCTCGGCAGTCCAGAAGGAAGCCTCAGCCTTCTTGTACATTTGCCAGATCTATCATGGTCTGTCAGTATGGGTCGCGTGTGGGGTGACCACTTTACGCGTCAAAACGCGTCACATACCTCATGGTACTTAATGGGGAAGAGAACAAAACGCTGAGGGTTCTCCTGGAGCAGAGGCTCATCGGCCTCCTCAGACTTGATACCAGGGGCAACAGCAGCCTTGGGCTCCTCTTTCTTGGGCTCCTCAACGATCTTTGTCTTCAGGTCGGTGGTATCGAGGGTCTTGTTCAGAGGCTCGTTCTCCTTGTTGGCGGTGCCGAAGTCGAGCTTCTTGACGGGGGACTCTATGTTGAAGTTCTCAATGGCAGAAGCAGCCTGTAATAAACATGTCAGCGATGAATTGAGCTTGGTGGACGTGTACATGGGGTGCACTGGGTACATACCTGCTTCGAAGGAGTGATTTGCGCAGCCATTGTATTGTGAATGTGAGTATATGGAGAAAAATAGAAGTAGGTCGATCAGAGCGATACAGAAGCAAGACAAAGGCTTTGTATGTGCGTGAAGCTCTTGAGGTTGAGGGATTGTGGGTTGCGGTGGTGATGGTCTGGTCCAAAGTAAAGAATGGGATGAGGGCGATGGGCTTTTGTATAAGTCTTGATGCGCTGTCACGTGGAGCTAAAGCGCGTCAGATCGCGCTGGGCAATACAAATAGCGTACCATTTTTAAGCACTTTTACTGCGTCAGGGCAGGGATGTCGATGCGCGTCACTGGGTGAACCAGGGGCTTTTCGGCGCCATTCGGACAGCTACTGGCAGCATCCAAGACGCTAGTGCTGGAGCTGGTACCATGAGAAACTCCAGCCACCAGGATGAATTAAGCAAGTGAGACGCGTAGATACGCGTTTTAGGCAGATTCACGTTCATCTTTGGTATGGTTCAAGCGCTATACTTCGTGTTTCTTTCAATTGCTCCACTGTCTTTGTCCGGTACCTGCTTCATGGCAGGGAGTGATGATTCAGACTTTGTCAGGGTTAAAGTCATGGGCATCTTTTATCAATCAGCACACTTTGACGTGAAGATCCCCATTCACGGCCTCCCTTGTTCACGTCGTTGGGCCAATGTATGCGAAATGGGCTGTAGCCAGGGCATGAGAGTGGTGCGGGGCGGGACTGAGCTCATGAGGCTATCTCCGGCGGTGCACAGGAAGTCATGATGAGGGCCTACTGTGCATTGAGATCAGGTTCATGCAAAAATAATAACCATTGAACCTTTTTGTAACTGCTATAACCGTCATTGAACTGCTGCAAACTTACACTGTAATTCTACTTTACTCCCAGGTTGAGAAACGCGTTCCTGGGGTTACACTGCGTTCCGGCTTGGGCCCTGCATCTGACGCGATGGCACGCCGCCTACGGGCTCCCTTCTACATGCAGCCCCTAAAATTGCGACTAAATTCAAAATCAGCCATCGATCAACTTGAATCAGGCTAGAATGAGACCTCTTTCAAATTGAAGCCTCTGTAATTTCTAGATCGGGGGCTCAAGGTCATTGTTCATCTCTTTCACGGTTCCACTGCTGTCAGTTGCTTGGTCGATGAAAATGCCAAGTAAAGTTATCAGATCTTATTCTCTAATTTAATTCGAGGATTATGACCCACGCACGGCTGCATCCACTTTAATCAATCAGCAAATGTCATGGCGCCTCATAGCTTCATAAGGTAAGGTAGGTATCCATACTAAACATCCATCATTAAAAGACAACATGATAATGAAACGCGTCTGCATGATCCGATCATACAAGCATTACCAACAATCCTCACCCCATCATGAATAATCCTGACTCACAAGGGCCCGCCCTTCTGTCAGCTTGATAATTGATCGGTCCCTCCTTTCCTTTCCCTTGTTGTCCATGTAAATCCGAGTTGCCGACTTTAGCGTCGGTCTCTATCTCGTCGCTGCGATCTTTGGCTTCGGGACCCACGCTCAGCTTCACCTGTTTCAATATCGTGCGGTTGAGCTCTGCTGCGTCCAAAGAATCCGCGGCTCTCGCGGACTCGTGCCGGTGCCGGCTCGATGGGACGATCATCACGGCGGCGATCTCGGCTCCGGCTGCGACTGTGGCTGTGTCGACGCTCCGACATGGATGGATTTCGCGACGGTGGGTTTGATACATACTCTGGCGGGTCCTGGGCTTGAAGGCGATCAAATTGATCAGGATCGCTGGGGTCGATGGCTGGCACAGGCAATCCACTCTTCTTCAAGTTCTTGCGTCCTTCTTCACGCAAGTGTTGTTCAAGAAGCACAACATTGCGAGTATTGGCTTTAAACGCCGCATCAGCTATATCTCCAGCAAAGGGGACTATTCCAATGATGAAGTCGATGATGATGTTGAACATCATTCTAGACTTGACAGAGGTTGGTAGCCCGCCATCGATTTTCATGCAGCTCCTCATAACCAGAAGGCAAAGCAACATATCCAAAACATCACCAATTCTATGAAATCCATGTTAGTCTCGATCACAAAGCCATATTTGGTTGGAGATCAAACTTACGCAGGGATTAATCCCAAAACGCTGCCCCAGCCAAAACGGATACCGCAGCAACTGAAAAGAGCCAGGTCTAGACGGTAAGCTCGGCGCTTGACCTTGGTCAAGACTTTGGCATCATGATCGGAAATGCCTGGGGGGAGGGCCTTCTTTCGCTTTTTAACTTTACCGGTAGGCGTCCCATCCAGGCGCGTAGCTGGGATATGCTCAAAGTAGGGATCCTGTGAGTGATGCGTTAGTTTGCCATTCCCAGTCAATGTTGAGCTGGTGTCTTCATACCTCAGTTCCAAATTTGTTCTGGACCGTCTCTCCCAAAATCTTCTTGGTGACGAGCTTTGCGACAAGCGATGCCATGTTTTACTGCGAGAGTAACACTTCGCTTAAAGACGTCGGTTGTACGACCCAGATAAGGTCGCAGGTCTTCTTAATATTGCTGAAGTGTCAAGCTTGGCGGAGGCGGGAATATGATTAAAGACAAGACCGCTCCCCTGACTAGAATGGATGTCACTGCTTGAAATTCCGAGATAAAGATTGGGCGAGCCAAGACAACGAGAAGGTGCTTCTCTTTAAATAAAGGGAGGACAAGGTCTTAGAAGAATGACCAGTCTTTGCGCTTGTAGTGACTTGCCGTGCGACTCGACTGGTCAATTACCTGTTTTCAAGTATTTATGATGACCAGGGTGAGGGAGCCAAGTCAATGCTGTGACCGATGATGTAATTCTGGCGGCCACCCAAGCTTCTGGAACTTACAGAACTACAGCAAGCCAGCCCCTGCGGTCTGGAAGCATTAATGCGTAGACTTAGCTCAACAAAACCGGTTAAACCACTGCTGCAATGCCGATCATGCACATGCGCTGGCATATTTTTCAGTGGCAATTTTACCTCTAGCTTGCCTAGGTACAGTATCTCTGAAACATCCATGCGCATGCAACTGCAGACGGGAGGGAACCTGTTGGAGAAATTGAGTTGGATGATCATGAACGGCGTTGCACCGCCACATCGATTGATCTAATCTGTGGCGAGTGATCGCAATCGTGGCTCAGAGCTAGCTCCCTCTGAATTTGGAGACTGCCAGGCTCCATCTCACGAGCATTGGACCTACCTGAAAGCGGGCACCTCAGCTAAAGGCAAGGTACGTAAGGCGCGAATGAGAATGGGTCTTGGATTTGGCTGGTCTCATTGCGATCTAATGCTGTCAATGCAAACCTAACAACAACACCAACAACAAATCATATCCAAAATCGACCCTCGGCCTTTGCATTGCCGCCTCGACTCCGCGTGTCTTCAAAGAGACGTTGCATTTTGCTGAGACTCATTAATCACTCCATTCACTGCAGACAGCGTAGCTCTCTCAAGTGACTTAGCTCTCCCTCGTCGACCACCGCTCGCGTCTTTTCGCTTGTCGCAGTCGTCCTTTTGCGTCATCTTGGCTGTCACATTTCAATCATGGTCAGCTTGCCTTCGCAGCCACGTTCGCATTATCGTCTCGCAAAGTCCTGAAAAGCAGTAAATAAACATAAGAGAAAATCAACAACCGAATTTTATATATCCACCGTAGCATGAGCCGAGGGATTCCAGAATCATCATCATGTCTGGAACACAAATGCAGTTAGAGGATTGTATGTGTTGGTGGGTGCTGCGCGATTGCGAGCAAGGACTAACACAACCGACCTAGGGCTGGACGACCTCTGCGTCCGCTTCATCATCAACCTACCCCAGGAGGATCTCTCCTCCGTCGCTCGAATATGCTTCCAGGTCGAAGAAGCTCAGTGGTTTTACGAAGATTTTATCCGTCCGCTTGACCCGACTTTACCGTCCATGACCCTGCGTACTTTTTGTCTACGAATCTTTCAGCACTGTCCCTTGTTAGCCAGCTTTTCCGTCGAAAACCACACCAAAGCGTTCGAGGAATTTTTGGAGTACAAGACTCGAGTTCCTGTACGAGGTGCTATCATGCTGAACGAGGCCATGGACTCGACAGTTCTGGTCAAGGGATGGAAGAAGGGAGCCAACTGGAGTTTCCCGCGTGGAAAGATCAACAAGGACGAAGACGATCTGGATTGTGCCGTCCGCGAGGTATATGAAGAGACTGGTTTGGATCTTCGAGCTGCTGGCCTGGTACCTACCGAACATAAGCCCAAGTATATTGAGATCTCAATGCGCGAACAGCATATGAGGCTTTACGTCTTTCGAGATGTGCCAATGGACACCGTATTTGAACCGAAAACTAGGAAGGAAATCAGCAAAATTCAGTGGTACAAACTATCGGAACTACCCGCTTTCCGCCGCAAGAATGGTCAAGCGAACGATGCCAACACCGCCCCTAATGCCAACAAGTTTTACATGGTGGCACCGTTCTTGGTGCCCCTGAAGAAATGGGTTACGGCGCAGAAGAAGATCGAAGCACGGAAAGCAGCAAATAGCTCGCAAGGCTATGGGCCTATCAGCGAAGCTCAATACGAGGATGAAGCATGGAACGATACTGGTGCCGAAACTACGGATCAAGGTCCAGCGATAGAGACGCTTGCAGGCGCCACACAGGAGTTGCAACGTCTATTAAAAGTGCAGCCTCCAACTCAAGGCTTGCAAGGTGTTTCCGCCCCGGCTCCTGCTCAACAAGACAAAGGGAGTGCATTACTTTCTATCCTCCAAGCAAAGGATGGCCCATCCAGTGCCATGCCGCAACCTGGCGCTCACTATCCTCAGACTCCTGTTGATCACACAGTTACCAACGCTCCTCAGCCTCACACACCGCACCACCATAATCACCACCAGATGTCATCTACAAATACTCAACAGCCACCGCCAGCATTCCCATATGCGCCCAATCAAGCTGGTCACTGGAATATGGGACCAGGACAGCCAGCCGGGAATCCCCAGCTATATAATCAGCAATATTCTGTTCAGGAGGGTCAGTACAAGAGCAACCAGGCTCCCCTGGTGCATCCTCAGCCATTGCCTCCCCAAGTGGAGAGGGCCGTCTTCAACAGGAGTGTATTCCAGGATGTCAACCAACCCAACTACAATTCTGTGCCTGGTCAGTTCGTAAATCAGCAGCAAGTGCAATATGGCCATCCCGGCCAGATGCCTCCACAAGTTCCAATTCCAGCTGGCCAGCCAAGACAACAGCCATTGAATGGCCAGTCAATGGCGCTCTTGAATGCTTTCAAGGGCGGTAATACCGCACCACAAGCACAACAGAAACCTCAACAAGTTCCTTTCCCCCCTGGCTTCCCAGCACAGAGCCAAGGTCCTATGTACAGCAACCATGGCGGACCGCAAGCGCAACATATTCCTCAGCACATCCCGCATGTAGCCGGCCCTGTAGGAGGTCAAGACCGCTCTGGACCAAGCCCTAAGGAGTTACCAGGCTCCAAGGTTGGACCACCTGCTGATAATCACCGTTCTGCTCTGTTGGGCATGTTCCGTAAAGACGACCAGAATCAGCCTCCTGCGCAAGCACCTCAGCCCACCAGACAGCCTGCTCCAGGCAGTATGATGAGTGAGCTTCTGCGTTCAGTTGGCGGGGACAACACTAGGCTTCAGGTTTCACAAGCCCCCGCTGACCCTAACTCGCTCCCTTCAATAGAAGGTCTATCACTACAACAACAACCTATCCAAACTGGTACCCCTGGAGCACATGTACCAGGTGCCTCGCAGCCCACTCAGCCCATCCGAATTCTTCAAAGAGGTCAGAGTGAACAATTATTTGGCATGGGAGGAGCCTCCGCATCTCCTCAAACTTCTTTTGCTTCGCCAAGTGGATTGTCTAGCCACTTGCAGCCTGCGGCTGCTGGCATCAGCCCCAGCATCGCACAAGCCTTCCCTGCTGTAAATCGACGCCGCGAATCTGGTCCCGCTCAAAAAAGAGAACTGCTCTCACTTTTTGGCAAGCAGCCATCCCCTGCTAGTTTGGAGGCAGCCAGGGGCAAGGAGGCAGTTGCTGGAACGCCTAGGTCTCGTCTTGCTTCTTTGGCCTCTGGAGTTGAGGACCCTGTTGGCCCGCCATCTCGTCGTGGCAGTCAGACGCCCATCTCACCAGCTGAGCGCACCTTTTTGCTCGATTACTTGCAGTCAGTCACCAAGAATGCTAATCATTGAGGGCCGTTTGGAGAAGTGATTTTATGTGTACCATTTGATATTATATGACTGGGGGAACATTGCAACGGAGCCTTGTATGGGATGCTATAGTTTTGCCAGCAGCTAGCGTAGGCAACTAATTGCTAAGCGGTCATTGTCGTCGCTTTCTTTGGCTTGGGATTGCTATGTGAATCGAGATGATTGTTGTGACTGCATGCTTTGTGAATGATGGATTCTTTTGGCATGCTTGTTAAAAGCACTGCTTAAGGAAGTTTGCTAATTTGACTAGTTGATCATGAGTGCAGAGTGTGTTGTAGTGTCCCCGTTTTACTGAACACATCATGCCTGGACTACTTACTATATGTATAAATAGTCAGCCTCTCAAGCCCCCTAAGGACGTTATGTGCCTATTTGAATTGAACATGCCTACAACGGCATCGTTTCTTCTTTATGCCGTGAAGTAATTTTTTGCTAGGCAGTATGGTCGCCTTGTTGCATCCTCGGAAAACAGGGCCAAACCTTCAACTGCTCGCTGAAGAGCATCCATGCAAGAATACTCTAAAACTAAGTGTTTTTCAATGTGGAAGATCTCTCAAATCGCTCATTTTATGGTCCAAGTCTCCAAGAACAAAGGTGGGCAGGCATCTAAAATTGGGCCTGGTCTTCACGCTTTCCCTGCTGCCCATACCCTTACAGCTGCTCACTTGATCCAGGTTCTGACTAACTGTCCGTTTTATTGACGAGGCTTGCCATGTCAATTCAAACGGGCGAATTGAGCTTTGGGGTTTTGGGAACCGATGGGGTTTCAGGGGTAAATATATGACCATTGCTGATTGTGAAATTGCTTTGATATATGGTAGATGCAAGGCAATTAACGCTTGCTATTCTTATTGCTTATCAGAAGAGATTTGTTTGTTATCATTTGTGTTCTTTCTCTGATCCTTCCCCTACTTTGACACTACCTAGTAGTTTCGTGATTCATGGGTACCCAATTGTGTGGTGACGAATGCCACAGAATAGCAGGCTCGAGCTGTAGGGAATTCATCAGACCTTTAGATGATATCAATGGCTCCCATTTTGAAATTATGTCTTTTGTTTATTGACTGCAGAGTTAGGTCATCTGCTTTTGGCGAGTGTCCTTCCTTCCCTTTTGGCAACCACCCTCACCATTGAGCTCAGGACACGGCACCCGCCCCCTCCTTCCTTGAACCCGACAAAGCTTTATAGGCTGAAAGAACACAACCTCATATCACAAAGAACGTGATTCAATGGTATGGTGTAGTGGTTAATCACTTTGATTGCCTGGCCAAGTGCCAAGGCATGTATCAGTTCAATCCTCTCACGAGGATATAACTCAATTAAAACACAACTACACTAAGCCCGAGATGAACTTTAACGCGTATATTTTTTGCTTTTTTCTTATAAGATCTAATATATTAATTAGTATTGATTTTGTATTTTATTATCTATCTATGATTTATTGTTGTCGTTGAGTAGTTTAAGAAGCCTGGTAGTAGAATGTTTAAGGAGTTAAAGTTTATCTCTAAACTAGCACTTATATTCCTTTTATTTTATCTTGCAGTCAATGAAAGTGTTATTTAATGTAGAGGTAGGATTTAAACCTTTACTGGTGTTGTGCGTGCCTGTTGCGCGTGCCACTTTCCTGGCAGTGGCAGCCGGCCGCGAACGGCGACTATCCCATTCATCCACCCAAACACAATGAACCAGGATCCATAAACCTCCAGAGCTTTATGAACTGTAAAAGATTGTCCCGTTTTCAACAACGACGGAATTCGATGGTCTGGTCAAGTGGTTAAAGCCGTGCCCAGTGGCATGTGCGACAAGAACTGGTCGTCCGGACAGAACTGAGGCTCGATCGACCTACCAAAGATGAACGTCACCCGCGCGCAATTTTTTGGCTTTTCTTTTCATTTTACTTGTATTTGTCTTTTTGGAATTTTCCCCTTTATATTTGTGTCTGTATAGTAGCGGGTTGACCAACTTTCATCCGCCGACTTAAAAAAACAGTCCTTGGGGAATCGTCCATGAAGAACTACCTTGATTATGATGTGTACAAGTTGTTGCTATGATTATATGGGTTCAAAGACCCTTTAGATCCAGTTATATTCGTGATTCGAATCCAGGGCAGATGATGCATGGTGTGTCGCAAGTCGGGTATGCGGCAACATCAAGGTAGCTCCCAAGCTATTGGGCACCGGACCAATTATCATCTTCGAGTCACGTTCATGAGATGAATTTCAATTAGACTGTACGTATGAGCTGTCTACTGCAAGTTTATTGAGCAGTTGAGACTTGTACCGTTACTATGATTTCCTGTCTAGCTCCAACCCCTTTCTAGAGCTGATAATCATATTGTAAGAAACAACTTGTCTAGTATAAGACTACCTAGCCACTGTCTGTTATCACGCGAGGAAAAGTGCTCATTTTATGAACTCCTTTATCTGAGTTGTGGCGACATGGATGATGGAAAAGGTCTATTGGCATTCGACGTGCGCCAAGGTTGAAGAGCTTGTTTTGCAACCATCGTATCATATTGTAACAACCCTGTGACTTATCAGATTGAGGTAGTCTATAAACACTACTGATATTATAATCGCCCCGGCCATTTCTAAATTATCCCGGTGCCAATCTTCCTGGGTATAAGGGGCTCACTTTCAAAAAGCAACCGGTACCCGTAATGAACTACAGCCTGATATCTATAGCCGAACAAAATTCAATCTCCTTCTCATTAGGAAACCTTTCTCCTAAAGGTTGGCGTAAGCGTGCACAAATGAACAAATAAAGGGTACCGCAGTATACTGATCTTCTGGCTATACTGGTTCGAGAGATCGAGGATGCTTTGCCTAGTTCAAAGAGAATCGTCAGAGGAGTCATCCCCATTACTTCCATCGCTATCAGAAAGATCTAGCAACTTGAAACGGTTGCCCATGAGATTCTTGCGTGATGGATGGGTAGGAACATCCCTTCTCTGCGGCTTTACATCAGGGGCGGGATCTTGAATCTCAGAGGGCAAATACTGGAGAGGCTGTGCACATTCATCCGCACACCATTCAATACGAGAGGTCTTGTATTCCCTGGAGGTCGAAAGTTAGCATCACCTGGTAACAGATATCTAACGTCTGAGAGAGCATAACTTACGATCGGCTCTGAAGACAAGTTCGAGCATAGATGGCGCCGTGAACCGCATTGGTGCTGATAAAACAGTTGTCCTTCTCGAACTCGATGTTGATCACATGTAGATTGTGAATGTGTTCAAGGTCGTCGCGGATACTCTGAGCAGTTAGATTGGGATCCCGCTTGCGGATGACAAAATTACGAGAGCCTCCTTTGCGAATGTGGTGGGCAACCTGGCCGCTCATGGTGAACTGATGGTCGGACCATTTGGTTTGTATCTGTGATGGCTTGTCAGAATGACACCGGCTCATTTTAATTGTTTACCTACCTTCCGGCCTCTGATGTATAAGCCGTTTGTACGATAGTGAGCAAGAAAAGCACAAGCATCAACCTCGTGTACAAAAGACACGGTGACCGAGCTATCTTTACTCCGAAGAAAGATTTCCAAAACAGGTCCGCCACGAACAACTGCAGCAACATCCCCATGCGTGACGCCAGAGGGCACATTGAGGAGTAGCACTGACCTCTGGGCCGAGCGCTCTAACCACTCACTGACCTCTGGTCTTTTGTTGCCGTAGATGTTTCCACGTCGTTTCTGGTTGAACGAACTATCTGGATAGGCTGAAGAACGATAAGAAGCATCGGGGTGCCAACTCCTATTCAGACGAAACCCTTGCTTTTTACCTGGGTAACCGAGGTTGGACTCTGGGTGAACCTGGAAAGGAGACGCTAGTGCTTTGTATGTGAATGTTTTTGATGGCGACGGATCGAAGTGCTCAGTTGGATAAGCAGGCACATCTGCAGTGGGCTTTTGTAGGCAGAGAGACTACAGAGCGTTTAGAAGTTGGTGGGCGGATGGGAGATTGTAAGTAACGTACATTGATAGTTGTTTCATCAAGCCCTTGAGCGATGAGGTTATGGTGCAGGTTGGCTGATCACATACAAATGTAAGATCTCTGTATAAATTTTCCTATTTCAAAGACGGTGTCGTATTATAACATACCATACTGGTGGGCAATCGCAAGGAGGCTCTCATATTCTTCTTGAGGCACGTACACGCATTTGGGTTCGTTATTTGGCAGTTCGGAGCCCTTCGACAAGCGTCAGTTTGATGATCCGTCTGAAATGCTTGCATATTATGGGTAGTTCTCTGGTAGGTAGGGCGAACCATCCGATAGGTAGGAAAGGGGGTCGTACGGTTTGTGCTCTGCAAATGAGTCAGTATGAAGATTACATTGATATCCAATCGAAGTGTGAGGAATCCTTGCTTACTGTGTCTTGTTCCTGTTCATGGTGATAATTCGGTGGCTCAAGAACTGATCTTGATTCTGGCACGGATGAAGAAGAGAAAAATGTGGAAGTGGTTGATGAATGATAAGGGCAGCAGCATCTCAATTTATCAATATTTGATGGAAAGAGCTTCTAGGTAGTTATCACTTTCTTCTCCGGTTTCGCTCATGAGAGAGAGGCAATCACTATTGGATCTCTTAAGGCAGGGCGAACCAACGGGCTTGATTCACGTGCAGCTGCTACCACTGCAAACCAACCGTTTGCCGTTCACTGGCTTGAAAAAGGCAAACTTTGGGATCATTGGAGGGCTTTGATTCGCCCGTCATCCTGCAGGTCAATTAATATCATATGTGACTGAATGTCTTTTTACGCTAGCTTCATTGTTTTCGAGTCAAGACTCTTAACGGCATATACAAGGTGCAAGAACGTTGCAACACGGACGGAATACAAGATCAACAAGACTCTGAAAAGCTAATAAGATGAGACTATCACCTCCTCTTAAAGTTCTGAACAGCCCCAAAGGGAATGTATAACTTGCACCGCTAAAGAGCATCTCGAGTAACCCAACAATGAGCAAAGGAGATTGTCGAAGCCAGAGCACAGAGACACTGACTTCCAGCACGTAACCGCACAGCTATCAATCGAACAGATAATCTACAATCGGCCGTTATGTTCAACAAACGTTGCTGGCAAACACTCTATATTAATGAAGTGTGAGACGGGTCCACGTGACACGGGAAACGGATGTTACACCTGATCGGGAGTTAATGTCGATCGGCAAACGCCTGCTAGTAAATTAATGGGGATAGGCGCTTTAATTTGAGACGCCATCGTCAAGTTGGACAATTTTAATCTTCGGTTAAGGTTGAGCGAGGCTTAGTCAGTGGAAGGAAATGTCCTCTCGGCCGAAGAATCTTCAGCATACTGAGCAACACCCATAACTGAGATCAGCAAACAATATGAGCAGTTCAAAATTTCAACCATGATATCTATTGTTAGTTACATCCGTTAACACCAGAATCTGTTGATGGAGCCATGTACCATGTTTAGTGCATGATTGCCGAGAATAGCGGGAGCTTACCTTAGGGGACTCCGGACAGGGACGGGGGAATTAGCAAGGGTAGCGTAGTTATTTTTAGGTGAAGCAGAGTGATAAACACGAGATCATGTGATGCATTCTCCGTCTTTCGATCGTTGGCTTTTCCTGTTGTGAGCCCTCCATTCCGCAATCATCGCCCTCAGCGACCGTCTAAACTTTGTGGTCAAGTGGCCACGCGTGCCATCATGCTTATTCGAACTATGTAGAAATGTTGCAGCAAGACTATGATATAATGGCAGACTTGTTGGAATAAGAGAAATAGAAGGATCAAGATTGTCAGTCAACACGAGATGACTGACTTCCTTGTCTGACCACGGGTAGTTAATAGACCCAATAAATTCGGGCCTCGGGGCAGGCTGTGTAAACACTTTGTACGCCACCGTTGGAAAAGAAAAGCTGAGCAGTCAGTACAAGCACCCACTAACAGAAATCTAACGGTTACAGCTCAGGCCTCCACCCAAAAAAAGGAGTCGTTGTTTTGACTTTAAAGTCAATCGGGTGTAGCAAAGGTACGTACTTTTCGTACTAACATGTGCCAATGACCAACCCCTTGCTCGTCCTGCTGGGCCAACCCAACAAACGCCAACGCTTTCCCCTGTTCTGATCTGTTCTTCTTTTTTGCTCTGTTGATTTCTTGTCCACCTCTCGCTTTTACTCTCGTTATTTTTGAGATCGATCAATTCTAGCGTTTCTGAGACTAGCAACAGATCGTCGTAGTCATCGTTTCATCGACTTTTGTTGTTTTTTGCCTCAGCTTTTACTATTTCTCGACCTTCGCTACACGCTTCACTCTTCACTCGCTCGTCGGTTTGGACACGCTTGGCATCTTCTAGCATCGATATCTAGAATCACGAACAAGCAATCTCCACCTTGAAATACAACCAATAATTGTCGATATCATCATCGTCGAGACTCGATCCTCTCTCGTCGATTGACTACGAATCACAACCGCTGTGGCCCTCACTTGACTTTATCTCGACCCTTTTCGTTCTCAAACTCACCAACGAACCCATCATGCGTCCCACCTCGAACCTCCTTCAACTGGCTGTCTGCCTCTCCTCCCTCGCCCCTCTAGCGGCAGCATGGCCCAGTTGGTTTCCTAACGCCGATTCTGTCGTCGTCCGACGCGTTGCTCATGTAGACAGTATGATAATTCTTGTAATTGATAAACCCCTTTTACTGACTCTTCATAGTGCCTCAGGAGACCGGCGTTCTCAAGGCTCGTCAAGATAAAAGCAACGAGGAAGAGACGTCAAGTACTCGCAAGAACACCGCCAAGCAGACCAACTTGAACACCGCCAAAGTCGAGACAGGAACCGAGACCGGAACTGCAGAGGACACCAAGACCGCGACAGAGACAGGCAAGAAGAAGTCTGGCACCAAGACTGGAACTTCTGGACCAAAGCGCACAACCTTCTCTGCTGATGTTCAGCCCGGTGGTGTGAGCATGACACTTCCCGATACTATGTATGTTCCTACACCACTCTTCAAGATTGGTGACTACGCCACTTTCGGTTGGAACTACACTTCTCTTGAAGGCACTCCTACCGCCATCGACGTGCTCGTCAGTCAGTCCTCCGCTGGAGAGACGTATACGCTCACTGCCAACATGACTTTCGCAACCAACCCTACCTACGTCTGGGACACCAGCAAGCAGGCCAATGATCCCAATGCACCTCTCGTGGTCGGTATGTACACTCTTATCATCAAGGACTCTGACTCTGCGATCACCGACCTCCCCTCACCGGGTTATCTGCAAGTTGAGAAGACGTTCCAGTTTGGCATGTACACACCTGCGGCCTATACACCTTATCCCCAGTGGAACTGCGATATCTGCAACAACTAGTCAAATCATCCAATGCCTTTTCTGCTTTTTTGCGCGTGATCTTAGGAGTTTATTACTGGGGGTGTTATGGGCAGGCAAGCATCAAACGGAGAAAATTTGTTTTATTGATTGTTTGTTCACTTTTGGTTTGGGTATGTCACAGTTTGGTGAGGGCGTTGACAGATGGATGTCGTTGTGGTGAAGTCACCTCGCAAGAACAGGGAGATTCCCGGTTCGGATGCTTATGATTAATCAGGTGGTCGAAATGAGTTGAAATCATTTAATGATCTTATCTATTATAAATATTAATCTCGTCGGTCCTTAGTTACCGATTGTAGCGAGTTTGTCGTCAGATAATTATCGCCCCTGTCTTGCGTCTTTGATCTCAGGTCGTCTATTTAAGGTTCTGCCATGCGTCAAAATCTATAACAAGGTTCATCCGACTGGAGAATTAATCATGCATATTGAGTCTATTTCCATGTGTATGCGAGGTGGAAAACGTTGATGGCTTTCACTTCTCGGGAACAGCGTTGGGGTTCAAGCAAACCTTGCGTGCACATAAACTTAAACCATACGCAACTGAAACCCTGCTCCTCTCTCTTCCTTATCCCGCCCCTGAAAGATGCCACTGAAATCAGCATCGCCCAGCGATGCAGCCTGTCCACCTCGCACAGGCGCATGAGGCTCTGCACGTCTTCGCCGCTCTTGATTTGCCTTGCTAGGGAACGTTGGGAACATGCTTTCTGGTTTGGGCTTTGGGTCCTGTCGAAAATACTCATATTGGAGCATCTCCTGCGCCGACGGTCTTCGCTCGGGATCAAGTGATAGCAGATCACCTAGCAAACTGGCGCCTGCGCTTGTGAGACTGGGAAAACGAGCGCGGATGACAGACCCGGTAGCAACTTGTGTCTTGGGGAGTCGCAACGATCGGGCATTGGGGAGACGACGGAAACCAGGCCAAGTCTCTTCTGTGGGAACACCACAGAGCTCGAAGGTGCGCGAGACTTGATCAACTTCATTCTTACCCTGAAGAAGAGGCTCCCGGGTAATCAGCTCGCCGAAGATGCAGCCCACACTCCACAAATCTACCGCTGCGTCGTATGTCTTTGCGCCTAGTAGTAGCTCCGGGGCTCGGTACCAAAGAGTGACGACGAGTTGTGTGAGTTTGGGCGGGGGATCGCCGACATAGCGGGCCATGCCAAAGTCGGCGATTTTCAACTGGCCACGGTTGTTGAGGAGGAGGTTGGAGGTTTTGAGGTCGCGATGGAGGATCCAGTTCTCGTGGAGGTATGCGATACCTGATGTAAGCTGTAGTAGGAGACGCTTTACTTCGGAAGAGAGGAATGGCTCGGGCATGTCTTCGAGAATGGATTTTAGGTCGTGCTCGACGAACTCGAGTACGAGGAATAGGGAGCTGGAGTAGCTGTTAGCTAATATCCTCAGAGATTGTGTCGCGTGCTTACTTGTCTGGCCGTGATACATCGTCTCCTACAACAACCTCTTCCATAGTAACAATATTCCGGTGTTGACAATCCTTCAATATCTGTATCTCGCGTAGGCCTGTAACCGGGAGACCGTTTCGATCTTGAGGTTCCAGCTTTAATCTCTTCAAAGCGACAACCTTTCCTGTAGCTTTGTTCGTCGCCCGCGCAACCCAGCCATAAGTCCCCTCCTCGATGTCGTTCAGCTTCTCGTAGTTTTCGACACTTCTGCACTTCCCCCAGGTGCCAGCCGGAAACCGCAATAGCTTCGCTGGTGGTGCTTTGTTTTCTTCGTTTGCGCCTGGTTCGGGGGTGATCCTCCGTCGCTTCGACGGTCGGTCATCGTCGACTTCGAGAGCTTTTTGCTGTGCAGTTTCTTGTGCTTTCTTCTCTTCTTCGAGTTTTCGTGCCTTTTCTGCCTTCTTTCGTCGCTTTTCATCCTTAAGTTTGGCATCTAGTTTGGCGTCTTCTTCGGTGTCAGCCCACCGAGATTTGCTAGACATGACGGGCGCGAGAGCCTGTGGATAGCTTCTATAATCGACGAGTATAAATTGAAACTTTGATCGTTCTAGGTCTAGAACTCGAAGCTGTCCAACGATAAATGGTGCATGTATGAAAAGAATTGGTTTTGCGGGGAGAAATGTCTAAGTACGCTGCGTTGACAAGCTGCTTATCTTATCAGCACATAAGATAGCTTCGACTCTAGAAAAGCATCGTCACTAATGCTTTCACGTGCGGTCCCGAACTACTACAACTTACAAGTGAGAAACCTCGTCAATATATTCAGCCTCTTGCCAATTGGTCTCACTCATACGAGACAGGCTCGAGATGTTCAGGTCATTAGGTCTAAGGCCTCTTGCAAGGCTGAGCAGTAGCCGATGTATTCCACGACCACACTTGTTGAACTCTTGTGTTAATCGCAGCTTCTCATCTACTGCTCGTCAATATCAGAATGTGACAGATATTGATGAGATATTCAAGAATGAGAGTCAGAAAGACAGTGAGAGGAAGTGGTCGACACCTTTAGCCAAACAACTCTTTGCTGCTATTTCAGTAAGTGAAAACTGCTATAAGTTCTTCTTTATACTGAACATTCTTTATAGACAACTGGGCCTGTTCCGCTGACCAGCTATATGCGCATGTGCTTGACTGGTGATATTGGGGGCTATTACACTGGAGCCATTGGTGAAGGTCGAGATCAGTTCGGCACAAAAGGAGATTTTGTTACATCGCCAGAGATTTCTCAAATCTTTGGCGAGCTCATCGGTATTTGGTTCATTGCAGAATGGATCAGCCAAGGTCGACCAAAAGAAGGTGTTCAACTCATCGAGGTTGGGCCTGGTCGTGGTACTCTTATGGATGATATGCTTCGAGTATGTTGTACTCATCTTCACTGGGGAACTGGCTAATTTGAGCTATAGACGATTCAACGATTCCCTGCCATGGCTAATAGCATCGATGCTGTGTACATGGTTGAAGCTAGTCGTGAGCTTCGAAACGCCCAGAGGCAACTTCTCTGTGGACCGGATGCCCCGTCATCAGAGTCAAAGTCTGGTTTTCATAGTCCCAGCAAGTACAATGGCAAGCAGATTGTCTGGACTGACACTATCAAGTCTATCCCAATTGGTAAGTTGCCATGCCACACACAATGCCACAACACTTTGGCTCACAGCATCATACAGAATCTGACAAAATGCCCTTCATAATTGCTCACGAGTTCTTCGATGCTCTCCCCATCCACAGCTTCCAATCCGCTCCCGCTCCTCCTTCCCAACCAAAAGCATCTTCACCAACTTCACCTCCTCAGCCAACACCTGAGAACACCAAACCCACTATGGAGTGGCGAGAAATGATGGTCTCGCCAACACCGCCAGGTGTTACTCACGCTCAACTAGGAACACCAAAATCACAGCAGGATGAGGCCCCTCCTGAGTTTCAGCTTACACTATCATCTACTACTACCCGTCACTCTCGTTTCCTCCCTGAGACCTCAACTAGGTACCGCAAGCTCAAAAACATACCCAATTCCGTAATCGAAGTGTGTCCAGATGCGTCCATTTTCGCCACAGATTTTGCAACTCGCATTGGCGGTTCGGAGCAGTATCCTAAGGCCAAGCCTAGCGGTGCTGCCCTCATTCTTGATTATGGAACGTCAGATACTGTCCCTATTAACTCACTTCGCGGCATTCGACATCACAAGCGGGTGAGCCCCTTTTCTGCTCCCGGGCTGGTTGATCTTAGCGCCGATGTCGACTTCACTGCCATCGCGGAGGTGGCCATGTCTGCGAGTGAAGGGGTTGAAGTTCATGGACCCGTGAATCAGGGTGACTTCCTCGAGGTGATGGGAATTCGAGAGCGTGCTGAGCAATTAACGAAGGCACCTGGTGTCGACAAAGAGACTGTTGACAAGATCGATGGAGCTTGGAAGCGTCTTGTCGATAAGGGTCCTGATGGTATGGGAAAGCTATATAAGGCATTGGCTATCCTGCCCGAAAATGATGGTCGAAGACGGCCAGTTGGATTTGGAGGTGATGTGTTGGGTTAAACGAGAGACATTGCCTAATCGCCATAATACATGCCGAGGCTTCAAGAGAAGGAAGGTCTGAAAAGATATTGTAACAGTATGTAAATTGCTCAAAACATTGTATCCATACACGGCAACTCTGATCTATCCAAAAGCCCATACACTACACGTATCACTACCCACACAAGGAAACGTTGCATAATCGAAAACTCAGTTCATTCATCAGTAAGATTTGATCCCTTCGACAATCCTACAAGTACACAAAAAGGATGCGCCAATCGTTGAACGCATGCAGATTCAGCGGGAGTCAATGGTCATCCTCCTCTTACTTCGTTTTCACAAGCTTCGCGTCCTCTTCATCACTTCCGTCGTCTGAGAACTTATCGCCATCCTCACCTACAGCAAAGATGGTCTCGTTCTCTAGTGACTCGCGAGGAGCGGTTCGAGTGTTGTTCCTTGATGGTTGAGCGGTGCTCTGTGAAGCACTTGAAAAGGAAAGGCCATTGGCGTTGTTTGAATCGTTGCGAGTAGTCTTGCCCACCTCAACATCCTCATCGTCTGAGTCTTCTCCTGGAACACCAATATCGCCAAGGTCAAAGTTGCCATCGTCATCTTGGGCAATCTCGTCACTCATGGCGAAGCGGCGGTTGTTGGAAGTAGGGCGCCAAAGGTAAGCAATCCAAGCGACATCAGCGAAGTAAACAACATTCAACCAGCCATCAAGAATGAACCATCGTGTCTTCCAGTGAAAAGGCACAAAGTCAGGATCGCTGGCCGAGGCAAAGGTGAAGCTGTTGAAGAAGAAAAAACCGAAGATGACCATAACACTGATGAGAATCGCCCACCAGAGCTTTCTGTACATAGCCTCCTTTGCATGCTGCTTTCGCTCTCGGAGATCCTTGAGCGTCCAATTGAGTGAGTTGAGTGTCCAGACATAGAAGGCAGTCAATGTGCCCGCCAGGGGTAGGACGATCAGGAGCACGAATGGGCCTGTGATCAGTCAGCTAGAGTTAATTGTACAATCAACAAAGGATTCCTACCAGCTGTCTCAGGGGTAATGGAGAGGAAAGTCAAAGAGTAGACCAATCCGAAAAGGAAGTGAGCCGCGGCAAGCCATCGCACCCTAATCATGGTTCTACCGAGGGTATGCTTCACTACACCATAACCCATACAAACGATGAGCAACAAGAAGAATGAGAAGGAGTTTCGGCCAGCGTTTAGTATTCCAACAATGGTAAGGAAAACCTTTGAGCCAATGTTCGAGCCATGCCGGTTCTGGTATTCTAAATTTGAGTTAGGATCGGTCAACTAAGCAAGGGAGAGCACAAACCATAGAATCCCCATGTGATGAGCATTTCAATCACCAAGAAAATGAGGATGGCCGTAATGTAGTTTTGCACAGCCACTGAGTGAAGTCAGTATGCAATTGGTCGAAACGTCTACGAGGTTTGTGCTTACAGATATCATGCCTATGCTGATAGTACAAGAAACCCCAGTAGGCAGCAAGAAGAGCATACAAGATACTCATGCCACCATAAAAGGGCAACTTAGGAATTTGGGTAGCCTCAAGCTCGCCATAAGCATTGCGGAATTCGACTACTAGATCGTACTTCTTTGTGTTTACGACATCTGTAAGAACGCAGTAGTAACCGGTTTTCTTGATCGCATAGTTAATAGGAGCAGCATCGTTGAGGTGGACGGCCTTTGTGAGGACCACGCTCGAAGATTTCTTGTCGACATCGGGATTCAAGATGAATTTGCCAATATCGGTCTTGTTACAGTAACCTTGCTTGACAAAGTCCTCGCCGCAGACGCCAAGTCGCTATCATGCATGTGTCAGAAGAGGGCGGCGCTTAGGGGATTGTGCGAGTACTCACGTTGCCGGGAGTATTCGGATCAGGAATTCCAACGAGGTTTCTGTCCTTCCACTCAAATATCACCAGACTCGCAATCGGATCTTTGACGTCGGAGTTGCTGCTGTTGAGGAACTTGACGAGGATGAATGGGTCGACGGGTCCTCCCCACGAGGTCTTGCTGTACATGCCTGCAATTTGTTAGATCCAAGAGTCGCATTGTATGTGAAAGACGTGACCTACCAGTACAGTATTCTTGATAGCCCTCCTTCTCGCTCTAGATGAAGGGCATGTTAGCGAAATTGCGATCTGAGAGCTTTGTATCGCAGGAGAGGCCGCCCGTACCAGTCCAATCTCGTAAGCTTGGGTTGTCCAAAGGGACATGCCCAGCACGAGCAGTCCCGTTAGGAACCTCATGATTGTTGTATCGCGGCGAAAGCTTTGATATGCTACGGTAGAATAAGTAGAGACGATGTTGCAATAAAGAAAATCGAGGTTTTAGGTCGAGACGTGCGAGGCCAAAGGGAGCTTGGGGAACGTTTAAGTGGTGGCGCGAGAGCTTCTTAATTTATGGAGCATATCGAGCTTGTCGAGTGCTTTTGGCGCCGTCGTGATCGAATCGACGGTGATCGATATTTTTATTGACTTGATGGACGATATGGCAAATGATAAGTCGAATACAATCGAGGTTTGAAAGAAGATGCCTCGAGTTAAGTGACGAGTTAGTTACAGATTCAAGGGAGTAACCAACGTGTATACGTAATTGGTCGCCCGTGATGCCAGGTCAGCACCAGCGGCAGGAGAAGCCAAGGGCCCCTGTTTTCCCACTGGCTTAAATGTCCGCGATAGCGATAAGCCCCAGGTCCTCCCAGGTACCATGTTAGCTGCTAAGGTACCTAGCTAGCTAGCCTAGCGTGGCGCATCATAAGTTTAGCATCCATCCATTATTAGCCTGTGAATGCGACTATGAAATTCTATCATCATAGCTTTCCTTTTCTTCTTTTGGTTTTTTTCTCTTTCAATTTTGTATTGAACCAGCACAACAATGGGTAAAGGAACAGACAAACTCTATGTAAGTCTAATATCCCTAACCAACTGGCTTTTTGTCTAATTCAATGACTTCAGATTACACACTCGGAGTGGTCTTCAGCCGACGCCTTCTCCCCTAGTGTTGGCGCAGGCGCGTCTTCTCGCAACCAAAACGCCAGCGCTTCATTCCGTCGTCTTCCCTTTAACTTTTGCGCCGCCAGTCTCCAACCTTTCAAGAACCCTGTCTGTACGCCCGATGGAACGATTTTCGACGTCGAGGTCATCGGCGCCTGGCTTGAAAAGCACCCCAACCAGAACCCCGTCACCGGCGAGCCTCTACAAAAGAAAGATTTGATACGTTTGAACTTTGCTCGAAATTCAGAATCGGATTCTCTCGGTGCTGGGCTGAGCGATGGAAAGGGTGACTTGATCGATCCAGTCACATACAAGGTGTTCACCGACAATACTCATATTGTTGCCATTCGTCATGGCGTTTACGCCAATGTCTTTGCTTGGGATACGGTTGAACGTATGAATATAAAGGCCAAATCGTGGCGCGACTTGGTCGATGACGAAGAGTTTACTCGCGCCGATATTATCACACTTCAAGACCCCCAGAATGCGGTCAGTCGCAATCTGGACCAATTTAAGTACCTGAAGGATGGACAGCAAGCGCAGTTGACTAAGGAGCAGGAGGAGGAGCGCAATGCTGGCAACATCAACTCCAGTGCATTAGGAAGCATGGGCGACAAAGTTTCGCGCGCAAAAGCAGCAGTGGAGAAGGCGCGTAAAGCCCGTGAGCAAGGCGGCGATGTCAACCGTAGCTCAACTGCTCTGACCAAGCCTGCGGCTGCCAACAATGTTG
The DNA here is from genome assembly GCA_002982035.1 of Fusarium algeriense. Lineage (NCBI taxonomy): Eukaryota > Fungi > Ascomycota > Sordariomycetes > Hypocreales > Nectriaceae > Fusarium > Fusarium algeriense. Next base: position 11,600 of record PVPY01001192.1, on the reverse strand, counting down.
CCCGCCAGTCGATGATCAAGGACAAGAAGCTGGCTGCTAATTCGGCTGCATACACCACAGGCAAAGCCGCAGCTAGTTTCACCAGTACAGGCCTGACACCTGAGACAAGCGGTGAAAGAGCACTGTTGACGGATGAGGAGTATATGCTTAAGCCCAAGCGAGTCAAGACAACAGGCTATGCCAGAATAGAAACAAATCTGGGTGATCTAACGATCGAACTGTACCCTGAGTTTGCGCCCAAGGCTGTATGGAATTTCGTCAGGTTAGCACAGACGGGCTACTACAAGGGCGTAGCCTTTCACCGAAATATTCCAAACTTTATGATTCAGGGCGGTGATCCATCAGGTACAGGTAGAGGCGGGCAAAGTATTTGGGGCAAATATTTCGACGACGAGTTCGATGGCCCAATGTCGCACAATGCCCGAGGAACAAGTAAGTGACCCTTGATCAGCATGCCACGATCCTCACTAACCTCTATCTTTAGTCTCCATGGCCAACAAGGGCAAGAATACAAACTCAAGCCAATTCTTTATTGCGTATAAGCCTACACCACACCTTGACCGCAAGCACACCGTTTTTGGAAAGGTCGTCGAGAATCTGAATGTTCTTTCCAAGATGGAGGATGTACCTACTGACGGATCTAACCGACCTCTCAACAAGATTGTCATCAAAGACATCGTCGTCTTTCACGATCCCTTCGCCGAGTTTCAGAAACAAAAACAAGAGAACGAGCGTCAGACCAAAGAACAGGAGAAGATTCGGCTACAAGGTGGCACAGATGACGACAAGACAACATGGACCGGCAAACGGATACGCAACGATGGTACCATCGAGAGCACAGGTGCTGGGGAGAGCGTGGGCAAGTACATAAAGGCCGCAACTCAACAGAGCGCAGCGCCAACCAACGAGGCTGATATTGAGGACGTTGACACCTGGGAGGAACCAGCACGCAAGAAGATGAAGGGAGGTGGCTTTGGAAATTTTGACAATTGGTAAATTAAGCAACGGCAAACAGTTTGTCCATCCAGACTGCAATGCGCCGATAATCCATCCGTCCAAAGGTGCTGGGTATGTGCACTCTAAATCTCGTCTCATCTAACTGAAAATTATGCTAAGAAATGAGAAAAGCTCATTGGTATTACAACCACGACATACCACGTATCGCCATATGTCTCAACTTGATGCCCAATCGAATTTTCAGAAATAACAGGGAAAGTATGTAAATGTCGCATGCTGAAGTCCTGTTCCGTACGCCTGGGTATTTCAGACCGTTGAAGGCAGGGCGTCAGAGTCAACTACGGGAAGCTTGCTGAGAAGTGATGGGCTGAGAGTAGGGGGGCTATCCTTCTCCTGCAATAGTCCCGCAACCACACGCGCTTGTTCCAGACCAGCCTCTCTGTGGATGGCTTGCAACCCCTCGATGGCGTATTGTTTCGTCTCTGGGGAACAGGCTGATGACATACCGAGCATGTATAGTGGCCAGATGATGGTATCATTTGCAGATGCAAGACTCATGAAACGAGTGGCATCATCGGTTTGAGGTGTAGACTGCGTGGGATCAAATAGTACCGGACTACCACCGCTGCTTGATGTCTCCTCTCCTGGACCAGCTCGTGTGTCTTTTGGAAAGGGGGACGATAAAACACGGCAGGCCTGTTTCTTGGCAGCAATCGACACCGGGTGCCCTTGGTCCTTTCGGTTGCTTATGTCGCGAATACTGACAACTCCCAGATGCTGAGGAACGCTAGCTGCGATTGATTGTCCCAACATATCTAACAATTTAAGAGATCTGGCAAGTAACTGGAGATGACTGTCTGATAGCAAACTGCGGCCAGACGACTCCAAAACAGCACACAACTGCTCGACGAGTGTTTCCAACAGCAGCATTCTTATTCCACGCACCATATTCCAGGTGGTAGATTGAAGAAGTCCGGCATAGACGTGACAGATCTGTCCTAGTACTCGAGGGTCCGGCTGTGTCAGCTGTACACGATGATACTTCCAAGATTCTGGCATTCTGGAGAGTATCGACGTAAATTCCTCCTCAACACTTGATATGGCAGTGACCACATCATCAAGATTGACAAGTTTTCTCGTGTTGATATCGTATCGCACCTGTAGTGCTTTGTATATGGGGTATGCCACGTAAAAGTCAGGTCCTCCGAGTTCTTCGGAAGGGGGTATTTCGTGTCGAAGGTCTATTAGTGTTTGTGGCATAGGCAGGCCACTCTGTATGCAGCTTATAAGGACTGTATGGCAAAGCATGAGAAACATGCGAGCGCCAGCTTTGCTTCGAAACTGAGCAGCGCCTCTGATATTTGCTAGGGCGGCAGCTCCGTTAACGTGATCTTGCCAGGCACGCATCGTGTGAGAACTGTATCCCGAAACAGACTCGAAAGTGCCGAGGATCAAGACGGCGAGCATGGTTGTGTCTTTTACAACTTCGATTGGGTCGCGGAGGGCGCGGTGCGTCAGTCCAAGGGCAATAGCATAGCTCTCTTGTGCTCGGGTCATAAGATCTGGTAATCGAAACACCTGTGAGCATCCTGCGAGTCCAACAGCTGTCATACTGACAGTGACTGGATCGACTTGAGCCTGCGCCGAGTCCGGAGGTTTCCATACATCGTATATGAAAGCATAGTTTTGATAGGAGCCTCTATCAGCCGCAACATAGCGAGAAAAGAAGAAAGAAGTGCCCTGATCCTGGAGTTCCGGGGATAGGGCATCATCCAGGTGATCGCGGCGTTCAGTTAATTCACTTGGACCACTGAAGTCGTTGCCATCACCTGGGCTTTCATGGGAAGTTTCTGATGGAGACCGGCTCCAGTCGTTAATTAAAGCAGAAAGTACGGGCGCGCGGCAGCGAGTGTTGGACTTCCGAGCACGTCTAGCCTTGACTTTGTTCGATTTCTCTGTCTTGGTGGCAGGGGCAGGGGCTGCACTGGGCCTCGGGTCAAAGGCGAACGTCGGTGATGAGTTGATAGTCCCAGCGGATGGTGGGGGAGATGTTGAGGCCGAAGCGGCGTCCTGGCTGGCAGGACTCTTTTGTGTTTGATTAGATCGAGCCCGTGTCTTGACCGCTTTCTTAATGACATGTGAGCTTTCATCTCTAAACATGAGATCAACAAGATTGCGATAGCCGGGGCATGGCTGGTTTTTCTTCTCGCATTGCGTGCAAGCCGGCTCCTTTTGGTCACACTTGAATTTGAGGTTCACATGTCAGTAAGAGCATAGGGTGGTAGGCTGAGATGACGACGGCCTTGACAAGTATCGCGCCGTCATGGACGTTGCCGAAAATCATCTGAGCAGTGGTGATGGGCCAACTCACGCGAATCTTGCGACGACGGCATGTGGAGCAGCCACCGGATGGCTTCCCGCAATATACCATGACGGCTCGTATAAAAGAGGCAAGGCGCACGGCCTCGTGGTTTGGTGCCCAGACTTATCAGGTCAAGATAGGTAGAGAAGGTAAGGTCAACAATGATGGCGCTTTGGCAGTCATGACATGATGGGCACCTATTGGTTACAGAGCTATCAAGAAAACGTCAGAGACCATCCGTAGGTCGTCCAGAAAAGCTCTTGGCTAAGGTGAAGATAGGGTTCAAGGGGTGACGGTAACTTTTGGCGGGGATCGACAGAGGCGGCTAGGAACCCGGGAAGTGCGGAGTGTTGTGTGATGTGATGGACTGTATGTATCACTGCTGTTGTCTGGTCTGGTCTGGTCTGTTCTTGGGAATCATAATTCGTCAATCGTAAATCATTAAAGTTGAGGTCGATACCAGAAATGAGAGAAGAACGAAAGAATTAGTTCGAGACACGGCCAAAGGAACGAAATTGAAGGACAAGGATCTATTACCAATAATAGGAATTTAGATGTGAGAGGGAAAAGCACTAGGTAGGCAGAGCCATCAGGAGGATCCATGCATGTATGCGTCAACGGAAGGAAGAATAAGTGTTGTATGCGGAATGATTGGATACATTGGATGCAACTTGTTAGCTGCAGATTGGGTGGGCAGGCGCGGCCCTGGCTGTGCTGCGTGTGTCTCCAATGAATTACCAATGGTATCTGGTTCATCAGCTTGAGATTATCTCTCATGTTACAAAAAGGCACGCTGTGAGTTTTTGTGATATACAGGGAATGCGCATGGCCTGGTTCGTATACTCACTCAGTCAAGGGACAATTTGACTCAAGTAATGTCCAAGACTTGGAAGGTCACCCTATACCAGTGAATAAAACTTGAGGCCCTCAACGTCACAATCCAGTATCTATATGCAACCCTTTCGTTCCTTGATTGCGGCTGTGGCAGATACTATAAACAGCCACAACCGCGTGGCTTATACACATGATAAAGCTTGAAGGTGTATTGGTGGTTCAGTGGTTGATTCAACTGAACCTACCTATTCACATCCTCGGCAGACCAACCTTAAGCGAGACATGACAGCTGCTGATCATTGATGTTATCTTCTATTTGCATAAGGAGGATATTCTCTTTCTACTGTCCTCCAACGTGAACAGTCAAAACCTTTGGTCTCCCATCGTTCAGAAATCCACTCTGATCAACTCCTCCAGACGCACCAACATCGTCGTACGGAAACGCATACCCCTTCCCCTCAAGCGTGACCTCATGACAGATTCTAGAATAATGATTCGTCTTTCCCTCTCCCTTACAATAATACTCTTCAACCTTCTCGCCCTCGGGCTGTCGGCAGTTGCCCGATAACGTCGTCCGGTTCAGCGCCGCCGCGAGCCGTGCTCCGATGTTGAGTTGCGCCGGCGTCACATCCGGTCCGCCCGCAAACGGTCCCGTGCTACAAGACACAATGTCCCGCGTAGATGGCTTCTCAAAGTGGAAGCTTAGTTTGTCCTTGCCAACATCTTTGAAAACCATTTTGCCATCCTGGACACGGCCCTTAACGTCGCCCCATTCTGCTTGCGTGTTGATCTCGATGTCTTCCTTCTCGTAGCGCTTCCACGCCGCGTCAATCTCTGGCGCAAAGTAGTTCTCCAGCAAGCCCGGGTGCAACTCTGCGCCGGCGTTGGGGCTCAATGCTCGGAGGTTGGAGCCAGACTTGGACTTGACCACGAGCTTCTCCCAGCCTGCGCCGTCCTTCTCACCCTGACGCTTCAGACCTTCGCAGACTTGATCAAGTCCATCTTTGGGCATGCCTGGAACACGCGTGACTTTGCCAGCCTCATTCTCAAGCTCCAGTCCGATCGGAAGGCTTACAAAGTCAACATATGATACGTTAACGTACAGCTGATCGTCGTTGTAGGTGAATTCGCAGAATCCCCAGTCAGCGTCAAAGTTGGCATCGGTTGGATTCGTCACAGAAGGCTCTACCACAGCTGGCCCCGGGTTGATAAGAAATGTGAGAGGTTTGTCCTTGCAGAACCAGATCCGGCCTCCAAAGATATGCGGTATCCGCACCATTTTCTGCGCTCCGGGTCCTCCAATGGGTATCGCGATATCTGCTCCGACGGGCTGTAATATCTCAGACGGTGACTTAGGCCGATGGATAGTCTCTCCATCTGCGAGAAGAATCACAACGCCTTGTTCATCTCGACCTGTGACGTGCGCAAAGAGAGACTTAGAGTCTGTATGGTTGGTAAGAATAATGTCTAGGAAAGGTTCTGTAGGCATGTTTGCAAAGTGATAATCGCACTACCAGGATAATAAGATAGTAGAAGGTATCGTAGATGTGATGACAGGCTAAAGCAAAGTTTTAATGAAATGATAGATCTTTTACTTATACATATGTATGTTCTAACCCCTCACTTTAAAAAGCTGCTTCTGCCTTGTTTTAGGCCCAGTTTTGTTGGTTTCTTGGCTAAGGTAGGTAGAGACGATACATAGAGATTTGAAGCTCTGATTCGACTACGTCAGCACTCTCTCTGTGATCAGATTCTAGGTTTCTTAACGACCAACTACATGATAGTGCGAATTCAAGGCTTATCATTTAAAACGAATTGGATGCTTCAACTACTGGGAAACCATGTAAGCTATAACTCTCCCATTTCCCCGTGCCCATCAAAATATCGGTCTTAATCAAAGTTCTAAGTCCCGAAGTTGTTAGAAATAACCACACTCATTCACACCACTAAGATACCAATACCCAACTGCAGAAAAGTAATCATTAGACCAAGAACCAAACTCCATACCAAGTTTCCTTGCGTCACTCCCCTTATACTACTGGCTGCACTGTTGGGCTCATCATCGCCTGAATCGTGAGGTGGGAGGCTGCTATCCCGCGAGGTTGCATTGGTGACATCCGGGATCGCACACAATGAGGATTTCACAGATGATTCGTAACATTGCTGCATTAGTTGTGACTGGCGCTCACTGTTTGATGAGTTGAAGTAGGCTTTGACATAACTGGCAGTGACTATTGCATCTTCCTTCGGAGGACCTCCTGACCATAGTGGGTTGCCGTTACTCCAATGCTGAAGGATCAAATGTCCTCCAGAAGAAGGCATATCGTCTCCCTTCATTCTAGATAGCAGTTTGCTGTCAGCGTAGAATAGGACCTGTCCAGGGAGGTAGTCAAAGCGATACTCGTGAAAGGTGTCTGTCGGGTCGAAATTCAGGTTGACTCGTTTGAAAGTACTAGTTTTGCTGGCATCGTAGCCTGCCTCCAGGGATTTCTTCGACTGGACAACGAGGTTGATGGGATATGTGCCATTATCGTGATCGAACTCCTGGGAAAGGAATTCGATATCGATCTCTTGGGTATCGTTGAAATACTGTTCACTGGTTAGCTTCTTTTACTACTCCCGGAGCCAAACTATCTCCTCACCCAAAAGAAAGCGGCACAAGTGCCCTTGATATCCGTTAATTTCATACCAGCTCGGAATGATCCCCAGTGAAGGTCAAGTCTCGCTGTGTCAACTTCGCTTGCCGGAATCGCATCGTCTTTGCTGACTACACTTCCTACACGTAGCTCAAGGCCAGCTTGATGGCCAGTATCATCTTGAAAATCTGTTCCGCGAGTGTCAACGTTGGAGGGTACGAATGCTTTGCTGAAGTTGCCCCGACCATCTTTCGCCGATACTGTAAACTGTTGAGCTACCCAGTCGTGGCCTTCAGAGATGTTATGTAACTGGCTGAAGTTGGTCTCAAGTCGATCTGTGAACACTATAAGGCCATCGCCTTCGGGGTTTTGTATCGAATAACCGCATTCGCAAGCCCCAGAAACCAGGCGCGCACTCACAAGAAGAGGCGTAAGAAAGAAGATCATGACGAAACAGAAGTGAATACTCAAAGCAAAGGAGACTCTTTTGGTGCGATGATGATCTTGCTTCTTTAATAACATGGAGGTGCAAGGTTCGAGCTGGGATTAGAAGCTCTTACTCATGTTGGACAATCTCAAGCAAATTCTCCGGAGGCGCCTGCTCTAGATTACTTCATGTGGGACCTTCTCTTGTACGAGGTAAGTACTAAGGTAGGTAAGGAGGCGTAACAGGAAGAGTATTGAATGGTTGTGATTGCCTGATGTAGTTAGTGACTTGTTTAAGAATATGAGTGATGACTTCTTTGTTAAGGATGCCCTTCACAAGTTGACCTATGTACGACTTTCTTTGACAGCCCAACCAGAGTTCATCACATTTCACAGTGGACATCACAGATATAAGAAACAGTAAGCAGTGATGTTTGACAGGTGCTGATTATTCAAAGCAAACACTATTCTTCTATACACGAGTATGGGCCAGCCTCCTCTTGACGGTATGCGACGCTGCATCATGGGCCCAAAAGGGGTACACCCAGGACATGCCAGATCATGCTATTGCCGTCATATGGCCGCAAAACAAACAATCTGTATATCGAACAAGGTATCTGAAAACCAAACTAAAACAACTCGACAAAAAAATAAATGATAAGTAACTAGGAGAAGAATCGAAGAAGAGGCGAAGCGGAGCAATGCCATACCACGCAAAGCAGACCCAAGACCGAACCGAGCATTGAAAGCTGTAAGCCGGCAGAAAGAAACACGCAAAATATTATAGTATGAAAGCAATAAAGGTGCCATAGCATATAGAACAGGGGATGTAGAAGGCGACACCAGCCATCTTGAACCAGCCAACTGTCCTGCCATCGCAGTCATTAGCTTGCGCTGTCACTGCGCAAATGATCCAGTTCCCTCTGTCCGGGGTACAAGCCCAATGCGAAAACCGTTTCCCGATCCCCTTCCTTGACCCCAATTAATGCCGTTTGACCCTTTGTAACCATGCAACAAGGAGAGAGACGTAAAAACAAAACCAAAATGGCATCTGATGTGCCTCAACAACAGACTTGCAATGATAAACTGCAGTAGACTGGACACTGCGATTACCCGCCCTGTCTCGGGTATCGCTAAGGAGATAATGAGATGACAACCATAAAGAGATTCAGAAAACAAATTCATAGGAGACGAGACGAGTCTGACTCCCTCCCGAGCCCTTCGCGCCGGAGCCGACAAAGTCAGAGAGGAACGAATTAACCCACAACCAGAACCAAACATAATCAAGTAGAGAGGTATATGCCTAGGAGAAAAGGAAAAAGCCCGAACCGGCCCGAGGGGCGAAACAAAGGAAAACGTCATTTCAGTCATGGCCAATTAGTTTTAGTACACGCTATCCTCATCAGCTCCCTGCGAGATCATCGAGGGAGTCGAGACATTTGAGGATGCTTCAGGATCGTCGACGTAGCCGACGAGGGCCTGAGAATGTAATTTGAAGGCGTCACCCATAAGTCGTGTCATGCTGTGGATGGTGTTAGCAATGCAATTTTGAGAGATGCCTGAACCGTTGATACATACCCCCAAACAACAACTTCATCGAGTATCGAGCCCCAGAGTCGTGCTACAACTGCGCTCAGCTGAGACATGTAGTTCTCATCAATTTCCTTCACCAAAAGCTGTCGAACCTTGTTGTACATGGCCAACTCCTCCTGGGTCGCAGGCTCTTCGTCATGTTCCAGGCGATACAGCCACAGCGACAGAATGATCATGAGATCCATCCCGCAGAGCGCATGCTCCACGCTCCAGTTGGTAGGCGATACACGGGCAATCCATCTGACTCCTTGGGAGACAACAGTTTCTAAGCAGTTATAACATTCTTCGATAACCTTGATCATCTCACTCGAGCGCTTCACGCGATCCCGGGCATGAGTCATCGCAGCAGCTACCTCGTAGGACTCATGGTAGCGAAGCGCTTCCTGGACCGCCTTAAGGTCCACTTCCAGGCGGGCACGAGCGTTGCGGTACATGGCCTTTGCATTGAAAATCAAAGGGTGACCCTTGTGAGGAGCACTGATCGGTACGGGGAAAGCCTCAGCCTCACACATGTCGACAGACTTCTCCCACGTTTCTAGTGCCAACCGCAACTTGTACTCGGTTACCACATCTTGCAGTGCTTCGGGACTGCGCTTGTGATACCAGACCTCAAGGAACAAAGCGTTGATCATGACACGGGTGCCGAATGTGCTATATCGAAGCGTCTCGCCTTGAAAGAGATTGTCATGGGCCTCCATAAAAGTCACAGTAGTGGAAGCTGCCAGGTGTTCTTGCCATGCAGCCTCATCTGTGACCTGCAAGTTCCATAGTGTCTCGGTGGAAGGAAGCTGTAAATCCTCGAACTCGCTAAAGCTGATGGCAGGTGTGTGGTTATACGTAAGAGTCAACAAACCAAAGAAGATGTAGACAGCGTAGTATGTACGACGGCAGCCCTCGTCCTCCACCCATTCAGCACGAGTGGGCTTTGCTCCTGACCGAGCTTCCTGTCGAAGCTTTAGCTCGTATCTGTTACCAGCGACCATGTTGGCGAGTAGACTCTTGATTGAGCATGTCCACTCGAGGCCCTTAGGATCACCACTCCAGCTAGCAAAGATCATGTTGAGGAGGTTGCTCTGCATCGTCCACAAGGGACATTTGCGGGAGCTAAAGTTCTCCTTACTTTGAAGGAACTGGTTAACCAGAACCTTGGAGCCAATGTGAAGCATATATGCTTGTTCTTGATCGAAAGCATACAAGGCGCCAATGCTGAGAACTGCCAAGAGAAGCTGTGGTGAAACCTTGGTAGGATGGAATGAGGCAGGATGTAAGAAAGGTAGATGGTGATGGAATAGACCGAAGTATGTTGAAAGGTATCGATTCAAGGAACCTAGGCCAGGTAGGCGGAAACCTTCAGGAATGGCATGTTCGCTGTCTGCATTGCGGATGTTGTCCAGGATAGCGTTACGCTCGTCGTCTCCCATCACTTCAGGGGCCTTGTATCCAGGCTTAGATGACTCTGAAGACCATGGAGATGGTGGTGGAGCGGCGGAGTTGGGCAACGAGTTGATCATTGACTGCAGAGCTGGTACAAGACCATTACAGTTCTGCCCACCAATGGGCGGGAGCTGGTTAGAATTAGCTTGCAGAGTAGTTCCGCTGGCGAAGGAGGGTTGAGACTCGAATGAACCGGATGCGCTGGAAGTTATCGAATGTGCTTTGGGCTCGGCAACTGATTGAGACATGAACCCGTCCCACTGAACCTGAGGTAATGCGATGGCGCCAGATGGGTACGTAACAGTAGACTCCATGGCAGAAGCGTTGTGGGGTGAGTAAGCCATCGATGGACTGTCCTCATATGAGTGGTCTTCGCGCATCGCAGCTGTGGCCTTGTGATGCAGATCGGCTACAAGCATGGCAGCAGTTTCAACGTCAAAGATACCATCGGCACCAGATTCCATCTGCTCCAGGGTTGAAGTATCGATGGCGATAGATGATTTGGAGGGGGCACCGACAGCGCGAGTCTTGGGACCGGCCCGGCGTTTGCCATCGCTGTGAAGAGGTACGCCTCCATCCTTGGCGTGGACGGTACGGTCATGTCTGAGAAGAAGGTCGCGACGGACAAAAGTACTCCTACACTTCATGCACTTGAAAGGACGCTCCTTCGTATCTGCAAATAAGTTAGTCTATGGCCAGGCGAGGAGGGGACGCGGGGTGAGGACTGGCACGAGAGCCAAGATAGATAGGGTAGTACACGTACGTGATCGTTCATGGCGACTTCGGTGTTCGCTCCTGCTAAAGGCCCTGTTGCAGAACTGGCACTTGTATTTGCGTTCGGGGGCCAGCGAGGCCTTTCGCGAAGACGCTGTCGAGGCCGCAGGGGGCGGGAGGACTGCTACGTTTGCACCGGGCATCTCGACGTAGTCCAGTCGCGTTTCCTAGATATGGACGGCGACGAAAAACGACGGCAAGTTTGCGATCGGAAATCAGGCAATTAAGCTGGGCCAGACAGCACGATGGTTGAATATCGTCTGGTTCGTAGAATATTGTGACTCTCGCTCTCGCTCTCGACTGCTAGCTCTTCGCTTGCGCGCGCGCTCCCGTGGGGTTTAAAGGGTGAAAGCGGTGATCTTGAACGTAATGATGGTCATTGGATATGATTGATCGATGGTCATGGAAATGCTGAGTTTATTTGTGTTGGATGGGGATGAAGGCTCTGGATGGCCTTTACGAAAATATGAACCGGTCGGATGAGACGGGCGAAATGTTGCGAGTTGGTTGTGGGTGAGTCGAGCCGATGATGGAGGGGGAATGGAAGAAGAAGGGAATAAAGACGAGGGGAGCAGACGTAGAAG